>LPNX010051214.1:51836-185775 GCA_001517045.1 Pseudotsuga menziesii
TGAAATACTCTCTCACTCCACCAAATGTAACAACCCAATATAGGATGTTGTAACCATAAAAATAGCTAAAAAATTTTCTTGGTAAAAAACAAAATTGTAATCTTGTCAATACATGTGGACAACAAACACATTTTTAAGTTTGATTAGCATAACTTAACTTAAACAGTAAAATAGTATAATTAAAAAAGCAATTTCAATATAATATTTATTTAGGAAAACTATTTTGGAATATCTGAAATCTATTCACATATGAATTATTTGGAAATAATAAAAAATAATTAATTTATTTGACTTAATTTAAAAATAGATTTATTTGTCAATTTTGAAGTAACGTAATTAAAAATAATATATTAAAACATTTTCCAAAAAACACATCCCATCACATTTATCTATACATTTTAAAAGAAACAAAAATTTAAAATAATTCTCAAATTTTAAATGAATTGAGGAAATAATGCATTATGCATATTTCTAAAGGTTTGGAAATAATGCATTATCCATATTTCTAAAGGTTTGGAAATAATAAAAAATAATTCATTTATTTGTCAATTTATTGAACCTAATTTAATAGTAAATTTATTTGGAAATTTGGAAGTATTATAATTAAAATATTACTTTTGTTAATTTGTTGATCTTGTCATGAATAGAGATCCGATAGAGGAATTTTCATAGCAAAAAAAAACTTGATTTTTGACAGAAATAAAAAAGGATCTTTTTCTAAATGAATTAAAAATTAATTTGCTTCCCTTATCAAGTATAGACAACATAGAAGGCCTCTATCATAATTTTACTACAACGGTCTCATATTGTATTAACAAGTTCTCAATTGAAGTTTCAGGTATTAAAAGAAATAGCAAAACCAACCCTTGGTATGATAAAGATTGTAAAAGTGCGAGGAAAAAAATTAAGGAAGCTTTTGATGAGTCTCTTAAAATTAACAAGATAAAAATATACATAGCCCTAACTAAAAGGGAAAAAATGCAATATATTCATAAAAGACAAGAAAATCTGTTACACCTCTCTAAGGTGGCTCCTAAGAAATTTTGGAGGCAGATTTTAACTAGAAAAACTAAAGATAAAAATAGAATTGCTTTGCATGACTGGAATTCCTATCTTAAAAAGCTTTATGAATCCCCAAATGTCATAGATAACTTTGAAACCTTGTTCACAACAGAAGAAGTTTTCTCTTTAGAAGACATAGATTTTGGGGTTAAGAGTCTGGAAAATGGAAAAGCTAAGGGAATTGAAGGTTACTAGGCATAAATCTTAAAAACAGGAGGTCATGTCCTCATCCCTCACATCCACAAGCTATTCAATCAAGCGGTCAAACAAGGGTTCCCTAAACCATGGACTCAGAGCCTCATTATCCCTATTTTTAAAAGTGGGGATACAAATAACCCCTCTAACTATTGGACAATTATGATTATCCCTCTTAGCCAGGTTATATGGTATTATTTTGGAAAATAAGCCCAACATATGGCTTGAAAATGAATGTAAGGGGGTTAAAGGCCAAGCGGGTTTTAGAAGGAAACACTCAACAACGAATCACCTCGTTACGCTCAGGATCATTGTGGAGGAATGTCATAATGATAAAGCTAATCTCTTTTGTTACTTTGTGGACTTTAGAAAGGATTTCAATACGGTACCTAGAAATAACCTATGGAACATATTAGAAGAGCTAAAGGTTCCTTTCGAGTTGAGAGCTGCCAAAATAGGGTTATACGATAATGTCATTTCCAAGTTTAAGAGCAACAAGGGGTGGTCGAAAGATATTAAGTGTAATATTGGAGTTAAATAAGGTTTCCCCCTCTCCCCTACCCTATTTGGCATTTACATTGATAATCTAGAAGGTTGTTTAGAGGAAGTAGGTTGTGCTAGCACGATCTTAGCTGGAATAGTCATCATCCTTCTTCTCTATGTTGACGATATTATTCTTTTGGTAAGGTGTCCATCTGATCTTGATAAGCAACTAATACTTTTTACGGATTTTTTCTCTACCATGGGTATGATTGTTTAATACCGACAAAAAAAAAGTTATGATTATCAAATCCAAGAAGGACACTTACACTAATTTTGTGTATGACAATAGAAACTTGGAGGAAGTGTCTTCTTACAAATACTTAGGAATTGATATTCATCACAAGCTCAACTAAAATTATAGCATTGAGAAAAGGATTAAGGGAGGGTGGAAAGCTTATTTTGGTCTCAAAAATAATTGTAAAGCAACAAACCTTGTGATGTAGGATAAAAAGAAGCTCCTATTTGAAACTTTAGTCACTCCTGTTATCTTGTATGGGTGTGAGGTATGGGGTTGCAACATCTCTAGTGAATCCTGGATAAATATTGAGCAAACCCAAAAGCGTTTTATAACGTATAACCTCAAAATTAAAAGCAATACACTCTACCCTATTCTCCTTATAGAAGTCGGTCTTTCCCCTATTGAGAGCCTCGCTATGACTAGGCTCCTATTATACAAGCACAAAATCAATAACATGGGAGGCCATAGACTTCCTAATATAGCTTTAAATTCCAGCCAAAACAACCTAAGACTCGTGCGAGGTTGGTATAAAGATATCACGGCCTGGTTAAACCATTGGGAGATCGACGAAACTGTTGCATTGCAAAATATTAAAAACATTAAAAATATGGTTACTTCTAAGTTCGAAGAGAAAATGTGGTGTGAGAAATATCTAGAGTCTAAAAGAAAACTAAGATATTACAAGGAGGTCATCAACCCTACTCTAGAATATCAAAATTATCTCTCTGTTTTAATTAGTTCAAAGAAAAAAACTAATATATAGAAGATAAGAACGAACTCTCACGAGCTCCATAGTGAAACGGGTCGTTCGATAGTTCCTAAAACACCATGGGTGGAAAGGATCTGCCATCTCTGTGAAAATATGAACATTGAAGATGAAAATCACTTTCTCTTAGACTTCCCTACATACACCCACATGAGATCTTAGTTCCATAATATTTGTTGCAACGCTGACCTTCTTAGCCTTTTAACTTGCCAAAATTATAGTGAGCTCAAGATGCTTCTCTCCAAGCTCTTTGAGCATAGAAATACAATTTGAAAACAAACTAAAAAAATCGTTTCTTTAGGTCCGATAGACCAAAGTTTGGTCTTACAGGACATTAACCATCATCATCATCATCATCATTAAGTTATTTTATAGTCCACGCATCCCATCCCATTTTATTTATAAAAACATTAAAAAAAATCGACATAGTGTGTAATTTTTATTTTTTTTAAGGAGAGGAAAGAGTATTTATGTACAATTCTAATTGTTTTATGGTATTTTAATTTAGTTCAAATAAAGTGTAGAGGGATTTCACTATCCATCCTGTATCACAAATTATTCAAATTTTTTAATGTTGTGGCTGTGGGGATATCAATTGTTGGATTAAGAGTTGGATCAAATCCAATGGTTGATATCCTTGCATCTGCATTATTAATTGTTGCGTTGTAGGGTGGATATTGACCGCTATATGTAGACTGCATCAAATAAATATATATCCCTGCTGCCACAACATTAATTGCAGAGTTGTAGGGTGGATATTGAATTCTATGTGTAGACTGCATCAACTACATATAGAAGGGTTAGGCATGGAAATTTCATCACAATTAAATATCTTAAAACTCCTCGTTTTTGGAGACTCCAGGTATGTGATCCAAAAAAATGAATAGTGTTAAAGAAATGTAACTGCAAAAGATATTCTATTTTCTATTATTATGATTAGATCCCATTTCGTATATGTTGTTCCTTTGATTCAGGATGTCATTGTTGTATTTGGTCATGTAAAGTATTGATGTAAAACCTCTGTTGCAATTCGTGTCAGTAGTACCCACAAAAGTATTATTAAAATGTATTTTTGAGTCTCCCATGGCAAGTCAGCCCTGGTAGTGAGGAGAATTTGTCCCTGTTGGGTTATTAGGCTTCTCAGTTGATGTGTATAAATAGGTGAAGCACCTCCCTCATTTGTACACATTGTGCACTCAAGCAAGTTCGCTAGAGAGAGGAAAAACAATCCATCTAAGGAGAAGAAAGCAGCCTAGCCTTATTTCTTGGGTCTTAAACTGTACTTGGTTGAAGTCTATATCGATGAAGTTTTGTTGGGTTTTATTCCCCATGAGGGTTTCCCAAGATAAATATTTGTGTTCTCTTTTGTTCTGTTGTGCTTTTTATTCTTTCAGTGATCCTTCTATTTTGGCATAACAACTTTTAAAATCTTAACACATAGCCCTTATAAGGAGAACCCCACCATTTGTGGAAGAATTCAAAAGCAAAATTATAATATCAGTATTCCTAGCTCAGTCACCTATTATCAAGTCACGCGAGAAAAAAATGGGCTAGTTGATGAACTGGGAAATCAAGGTTCAAGGCTCGAACATGGAATGCTAGCATTTGAAAATCAATCTTTGACTAGGAAGTGGATCTCATGACAAATCAAGGGAAAATAATTGTAACATAATATTCACAATATTTCGTCTATGATAGATGACTACATCAATCTTACCGCTGATGTAAAATTGAGCTAGAGAAGTGTTAGTTCTTGTTCGTCAGATTCAGGTGAAGCCCTGGAAAATTGGTAGAATCACTTGCATGAAGTGTCGATGCGGAAATGTGCGAGAATCACAAAATATTTACGATGGGTGGGTACTGAGGTATGTGATCTACCTACTTATGAAGGATTACTTAATCTAGATACATTTCTGATAGATTTCGAGGATAAAATACTAGAACCTCAACGATTCTTAGCTCTTGATGTCACCTTGAAAGCTACACCAACAAGATGGTGGGTTGTTCATAAATAATGTGTTTCAAAATGGCCCCAACGTCGAAGGTTGTTAGAAATCGGGTTTTGTGAGAATCTTTCTTATGTTCTTCAAAGGTATATGGGCTTGATGAATCCTGTCAACCACCTTGAAAAACTATCGTGCGAATGGATGATGACACCTAGACAAGAATGGGTATATTTGTTTATACATACTTTGGACATGATACCAAGAAATTTTTATACATTGATCGAGATGCGATGGGGAACTATAGACTGGGATGAGTTAGTTAATAGTTTTAATCATACTTTGTGCTTTGTTAATGGAAATCCGACGATTGATGTTTCTTTGCAAGTTATTGAAGAAAATATTTTTGAGGACATCCCTATTCAAGTGTCAAGATTTCCTAAAAAATGCGATAGTCTAGAGCTGGATGGAGTGTTACAACATAGTTGGGGAACTTGAATATGATGATCCACATGACATTCATATCCCTGAATATGAAGGTAGTCGAGCAGTGGAGGGGCTGGGCCTATCAACTGACGATTTTTTGAAGCCCCTTAAAATAAAGAAGGTGAATATTGGTTCCCCTCAGAATCCAAAATTTGCCAATATTGGGGATTACTGGTATAATGAGACAGTGGGGAAGATTACCGGTTTGTTACATGAGTTCCAAGATTTATTTCAAAAAAATTTCTCGTAAATGAAGGGGATTGTAGAATATTTGGGTGAAATGAAGATTCCTTTGAAACCAGATGCAAGGCTTGTCAAGCAATGGCCATATAGGTTGAATCCAAGATACAAAGAGAAGGTTAAGGCAGAGTTAGATCGAATGTTGGACATAGGAATTATTGAACCTATGGAAGAATAAGAATCGATTATCCCAATGGTTGTACAATATAAGAAAACTGGAAAAGTACGTATTTGTGTCGACCTGAGGAAACTAAACGATGCTTTCCTACACGATCCATTTCATACACCTTTTAAAGATGAGGTATTGGAGAGTGTATAGGGGAAAGAGGTGTACTCTTTTACTGTCGGATATTTTGGGTACCATCAAATCAGGATTGCAAAAGAGTATCGACATAAGACCACCTTTGCGACAAAGCAGGGGTGTTTCCAATAAAAAGTAATTCCATTCAGACTTAAGAATGCATCTACTAATTTTTCTAGGATAGTGGTAGCTACTTTTAAATATTTTATTCATAAATTTATGGAAGTATATTTTGATGATTGGACAATATATGGGTTAATTAAGAATCATTTTGAGAGTCTTTGGATGATGCTTGAATAGTGTAGATATTTTCAAATTTTGTAAGGGTCATGTTGTCTATCGAGAGGGAATGTTGATGGACCTTGAAAACATTGCAATCATTGTAGACCTACCCCACCATCATCGATTAAATACTTAAGGAGCATGCTAGGTCATACTAGTTACTATAGGAAATTTATCAGAGGATATGTAGAGATCACTACTCCAGTGGAGAAATTATTGAAGAAAGATGTTAAATTTTAGTGGAATGAGAAGCGCCAAAAGAGTCTTGATGTCCTTAAAGAGAAGATGGTTTTAACACCTATTTTAGTATTTCTTGACCATCAAAACTAATTTCATGTGCATATCGATGCATCATCTATTTCGCCGGGAGCAATGCTTGCACAACTAGGTGAGGGTTATATTGATCATCCTATTCCATTTTCTAGTAGAAAGTTGTTGACTGCAGAGAAAATTTATACGAGGACAGAGCGGGAAGGAATTTCTATGGTATATACACTCTAGAAATTAAGACACTACTTATTAGGTGGTCACTTCAAGATGTTTACATACCTTTTTTCTTTGAAATACTTGGTCAACAAGCTAGTGTTGGGGTGGGATATCTGTCGATGACTTCTTCTCTTCCAATAATTTGATTTTAACATTGTTGTAAAGCCAGGAAGATTGAATGTGTGCCTCGGCCATCTTTCTAGGTTAGAAAATGGGGAATACCCTGCCAGTTTAGATGATAATCTTCCTGGTGCACAATTATTTGTAGTAAAAATGTCTGATGAATATTATGAAGACATTGTGCATTTCTTGACTACGGGGAGTGCACCATAAGGATCTAGCACAACCAAGAAGAAATAATTGGTTGTAAAAGATGCATACTTTCAATAAATACATTCAACAAGACATCTAAACTCCACAAACATATTTGATTGCAATATTACCTGTGTGACCATCCACATGAAATAGTGTTACAGTGACATTCTTAAAAAATGGATTCTCAACAATCCAAGCCTCAACTTTAATTCACTTCTTTATTCAACAGAGTCTGGAGATCACATACTATCGGATATTGTGGAACATTTGTCCATGCATAGTGAACAGAGCACTTTGCATGCTGAGACAATATATTGAATAACATGCATATGCCACCACTTTCGGCCTGACTAATAACTACACCTCCAGGCCATATCCATATGTATCACATCCAAAATGAAAAACTGGAATACTTATTCTCATCCATATCCTATTTTTGTTCTGGTAACTACAACTCAAAACCTACATAAGTGCCATATGGTAAAGAAGTAATATCTGACATAAAAGGAAAAATAACACTAATTCTTAGATCAAGGACATGAGAATTAGATGTGTCATTAAAGGCAAAGAGAAAATTATAAAATAAGCTTCCTATACTTTTCAAGAAAACCAATAATTTTCAAGGATTTTTTTATCAACCATGCTATTTATTTAACTTCATGTGCAAGTGGTTGTAGTTGTGTCAAGCACTAGGGAATTTGACCTAATACTTTATTGAAGTAATCAACAAGCTCCACCTCCAAATTCATATAAGAGATTTGGAATAAGTACTCATTCTTAAGTTCAATTCTAGTTTGTTCACTATTTTTCATATTGAAATGTTTATGTTTGAGAGTACCAACCTATACCAATCCTTTCTTTGTGCCCTAGTCATCAAACTAAAATTGACAAGAAGACTAGATTTACACGATACCCTAACCCTAAACCTAATACTAGATATAACCCTAACATTTTTAATTCCACAAACCCTCATCCTTTCTCATCATGTAACTCCCCTAACCCCAACTTGTGCCCAACCCTCACCTTAATTTGTCCCATCTTCCGTGATGTGCCAATATCAAAAGACCTAAACACATGATGTTTTTGAAAGCCAATTCTTACAACAATAAGTCCAATCCAAAACATTATTTTATGATGAGAAAACTACACATTTTGTCAAAACGCCTTCCTCCCTTGAACTTTATTCTCCTCTTGAAATCATTAGTAACAAAGCTAGCCATAGTTGTTCTAAATAAATAGAGTTCCATCTTTTTCTTTCTCCCAAGAATAGAGAGCCCTAAGTTCCAATATTCAAAACCCATTTCAACAACCACAAATACAACCCTGACCTTCAAGAGAAATTAAAATATATATAAAGAAATAATTATGCATATATTCCTAAAGGCCTTAAATATATAAATATTCTCAAACCCTCCATAAACTTAACTCTTCTAGGAATCTAGAGTTGTTGACCATTTCATGAAATATGATAAGAACCCATGAAAAGAAAATCAAACTGCGAAACATAAATATTTCCCATGAATTAACTTAGGGTGGCAAGCACTTATTGGCTTCAAAACTTCACCAAAATTTCCTCTAATTTGATAGCAGAAACAAGCAATATCTATATTCATTTGGTTGGCATCGTTATTAATAAAAGGCTCAATAAATGAAAAAATGTAACACTGTCGACTCAGATTCTGTCGAGTCTTGCACAAAATTTCACTCTAGTGTGTAGTATCCATGGATCTAGATGCATATCTGCCAAGATTTTCCTAGTATCTGTCATGGAAATTGATCCCATCTAGAAGGAAATGGATCTTGAGCCCATGAAACAGATCCTGAAATGTTGAAATGTATCCTAAAACTTCAAGTTAGTTTGTGACCCATTAATCCCCCCAAATATATAATTTTTAATGAAAAAACATCCAAAACCGTAAACATGTAAAGGCTAAAACTATAAAATCCATTCCTAGGCAAGTTCTGATCTATCCCTACTTCAATATCTTCTCTTGAACTCTGATATATCAAGGTCTGTTCTCAAGGTTTCCATTTGATATATCTTTATGGTCGGGGTCTTCTATCAAGGTATGATCTATCCTTATGTGCTATGTTGTTTCCTAGTTCACGAACACTGTTATTTATTCCTTCCATAGCTTTCAAAAAAATAACTTTATTAACTGATAATATGGCCATGGATGTGGATAACAAAAACAATGTTATGACCTTCTTCATTTTCATGTTGAAATGGTCTCCAAAAATATCAATTATCAGTCACGGTTATAACTTATCAAATTATCAATTCTAATACATGAATGGTTAATAGTAATATGAATGAAAAATCTCTTTTTTGGCTTCAAATTATAATTCTGATTGTGTTTCTTGAATAGTTTGTTTTTTCACTCTATTTTTATTTATTATAAAATATTTATATTTTTTTGTAATTGCCATTTCCCCAGTGTATCTAGATTTAGGAGTTCACGCAGTGCCATTTCCCAGTGCATTAGCTCTCATGATCAAGTGCTAAAAGTCTAGTTGGACCTTTAGGTCTAGACATTTTCCCAAGGAGGCTTTATTGTAAAAAGACATTGTAAACTTTCATATAAAACATGTTTTATTTGCTAGTATAGGTGTCAATGTAAACATCTAGTATTGTAACAGATCCCTAAAACAGGGGGATGATTAGAGAGAGAGTTTTAGTAAAATTGAAAGAAGATAGGATTTGTTGAGTGAGTCATAAGTTAGTTTTATTAAAATAGAAATGGTTGCATTAGTTTAGTAACTAGTTGTTGGTTTTTAGGAAGGCTGTTGAAAGAGATGAATAAGTTCTATTTTGTAGAAGAATCGAATGGTAACTCTCAAAAAAGGGGAGAAACAGAGTAGGAGAGAGAACTCAGAGAGAGCGTGAGAGTTCTCTGAGATGTATGTACAGTTTATTTACTTAATGAAAAGGCAGTATCATCATAACCGTGTGTGATTGTTATTTTGCAATATGTGTATGTAATGTGGTTGGAGTAAATTGATGAATATGGCTTAGCTGTGTGATTAGTAACTATTACATGTATCCTGATGAGTGAATAGAGTTCCTTTTCTGTGTGAACGTAGGGCTTGCAGGTTTTCAATACCTGTATGAGTCTGAAACTATTGCTGAAACTGGGTAGAATCACTATACGTGATTCCAGTCTACATTGAGTTTGGATAGAACCCTTAAGAGGTTCCATTCTCCGACAAGCACAAAGAAATGGTATTTAATATATGACCGTGTAATGACAAGGTTGATGTTGGAGGTCAACTGCGACACCAACGAAAGGTTTTACGTATAGAGAAGTCAGAATGGTGGAAAATCAAAGTGCTATTGCCATTTGAATGGTTCCTGAGTATAATCATCGATACTAATTGGGTGCAAAGAAAGAGTTGAGGCTTAATAGATGAGCGGTTGCCATTTGAATGATCTCGTGGTTGTTTAATATAACTACAGTGACAAATTCCCGATTAACTATTTGTTTTAATGAATTCACGGTCTTTATATTACGTTTGCACATAGAATGAATAGTGAATCGATGGTATCTGTGTGTTGTGAATGCAAATACACGGTGTATGAAAGTTTTGATAAAGAGTTTACATAACCTACGAAGGAGGTCAAACAGTGAAATGATCGATGGTCAACAAGACACATCGTAGTGGGAGTTGCATGGAGGATAAAATAGCTTTGACATTGCGATAGACCATCGAGTATTGGTTGGGTGCGAGGAATACGTTTATCATTGAATACGATGGGCTCTTGAGTCTAGAATGATGGTCATATGTATGGGGGGGTGATTGGTAGCAAGTTCTTGAATGTAGAAAGTGACAGCCTCTTAAGCCTTGGAATGAAGGTCTTATGTTTGCGAAGGTGGTGTTTCATAGTATGGTTTAAGACCTTCTTATTTCTACTTTGGGAAGAGTGCGATAAGGCCTTGAGCACATTGGTTGGTTTTATGGTTAGGGCGAGAACCAAAGACAAGTCTTGAATACGAGCAGAAGTCGCATATGTATTGAGAAATGAATAGATGGCAAGCACCTAAGAGTGGTACCGCTAAGCCCTGGATTTAAGATGTTGGGTACATGAGTATTATGTAAGGCAAGCCATTGAGCGCTTAAGCTATATGCCTTTTAGTTGAATTTAGTAAAACTAAGAGCACTAAATTCATGAAGAGAACTTAAGGTAAGTTTTAAACTTTTAAGGAGGGTATTCCAACCTAGTAGAGTGTGTTCAAAATAAGAGCACACTAGAGACAATGAGATCCTTGAGTATATGGAAGGTTCAAGTGAGAGCCTGTTATCAACCTAAAATATTGGATGTTTAGTTTGAGAGATTTCACTGATACTATATATGTAAGAGAACACATGTTAGAAACCTTTTTTTCTCAAGAGGATTATTTTTTACAGCAGTCATAAAAAATACATACTTGAGTATTTATTGATGAATTATGAGCTACACATACTGATGAATTTGGTCTGCCATTGTTTTCAGATTGATATAAATTTAGGTTGAAATATTGGTGCTAGTATATGAAATTATGATATATAATCAATCTGAAACAATGGCAGACCAAATTAGGTTTTCTGATCATGTCGACAAAGAGATAATTGCAACCCTCAATCAAGATTCTTATTTCTATCTCCACTAAGGGACTCAATCTTGTGATACATGCCATAGGTGTACAGGCGTTTGATATAATTAAATGTACAAATGACTTCGCTAAACTGTAGCAAATCCTACCTACAAATCCGTAGGCCCCCTGCTAGTTAGTATCTCATAGTGGTTTTTTAAAAATGATCGTAGTTTTTCCAACTAGAGATAATGCTTTTAAATAGCGATTGATGATGCAGAATTCTTGTGATAATTCTCTCAGGATTGCTCACTCAGAACTCCTATGATAATTCTCTCAAGATTTTGAGGGAGAAAGTGAAGTGAAGCTAAGATGAAGATATTTGCAATTAAGGTGATGGTTATTTTGGCACTGTTAATATTTTCGGCTGCAAAAGCATGGAATATAACCTTTCCCATAGCGCAGTCAATCTTCCCTCTAGCGAATCCTCTGAGCCTGAATGTGTGTGTTAATCTGTTGAGAGGTTAATTTGTTAAATGATTTCTCATCCAGGATCTGAAATAGGATGGAAACCCTTGGTAGGGATGAACCTTGTTAATCTCTGGATTTTGTGATGATTTTGAAAGTTGTAATTATGTTAATGAAGTTTGTACAACAATATTATACCTTCCAAATAGATAGTGGTAGTTATAGAACTCTAACACCAGCACAAATATAGTAGACATCAATGCTAAAATTTTAAGAAATTATATACTACTCACAACAACTTCAATAAAATTTCTATTATCCTGCTAGACAGTTCAACCACAATTTTATTTTAATATAAAAATAGCCATTTCTTTTATATAAAAAAATCCACACTCATGAATCCTCCTTGCGGAATTTTTTGTATGTTATTGATTGAAATGATATAAGAAATCAAACAAATATAGCATGATATTTACAGACCCATTAAATAAAATGATTCAATTAGACTACTTCATAAAATATATAAATAAGTATATCACTTACAAGGATTGTTGAATTGAGACTAGCACCACCAATCGAAGCTCCTTTCATCTGAAAATTCTTGGGATAAATATGTTTTCCAAATTTATGTTCACGCTTACTTTTCCACAAAATATATTTATTGTTCAATGTTGGTGTTTTTTCCCCTCTAGAGAAGTTGTAGCTATCATTGTCAAACAAACTCCAAGCTATGAGGCCACAGGGAATAATTGGAAGACCATTTCCAATTGTTGCTTAAGGTTTGTAATAATCTGTTTTAATTGCACTCCCGTATTTCGTTAGCTACTTTTCATTTATGCTCTTAACATACCTGCAAAAAGTTTACAAGGATTAAGAAATGTCATGATTAACATTCAGACATATGTCATGATTAAATTGGAATGGAGATGGTGTAGTATGCTTATTAAAATCAACATTGATCCTATCAATTTTATCACAAACAATTTTAAAATTTTCCAAAGTCGATCAACATTTCTAAACTGTGGATCTCTCTCAACAATCTGAGGCAACAAAAAACCAGAACCACCCCTGATTCTTAGTTTCATGTCTGATAATTAGACAATGTCAGAATTATGGACAATGCCATTATCACAATGCCTAGAGTTTTCCTGATTGATTTCTGGAATAATACTAGTAACCTTTAAATCAAAATTTATGCCGAACTCGCCTCAGAGTCAATTTTGCAAACGAACCAACCTATGGGACACCCTGTTTGAATGGTTCATTCTAAGGATCTGCTCTAGCATAACCAAATATTTTATTTGGAATTGAAACATTGAGGGAAATGGGTATTCATAATTTTAGAATGGAAAATAGACCCTTCAACATAAGAATGGGTAACTTGTCCCACATTGGGTAGCCGAATTTTTGGAGGGTCAGAACTTTGAGGGTTTCGATTAAGTAATACAGTAGTTCATCCTTAGTGGATAGATAGCCCATCTTGGGGGTGGTCTCTTAATTGAAATAATATAGGATGGATATATACCTATGGTTGGGTGGAGCGTTGCTATTCCATAGCCAGTTGCTCAGGAAATTTCAATTAAAAGATAAGTTTTCAGTGTTGTTTCTAATTATGCCAAATTTATGTTTTATGAGTAACTATTTGTTTATGTCAAATTGAACGAGATAATCTAGTTTGAATTTTGAAATTCTAATTTCTATAGATAGCATAAAGATGAGTTTATTTCTATGCATGATCTTATTGTTATGCCTGCGATGAGTATGCTAGTATATGCATCCTGTGTGTGCATTAATAGAGTTTAATTATGTTGTGTGTGTTTATATTTTTGCATCTACATGCACATTTTAATTATTATGAACTTTGTAATTTTGCCATGGGGATGAAATTGAGAACCTCGTACATCGTTCATGTTTCCTCCACTAGTCGGATTGACAAGAGGGGAGGTGACACACACACACACACACACACACACACACACACACACACACACACAAGTGTAGTTTACTTTTGAATTTTCTTGATCCCCTTTCTTTTTCTCCATCTTCATTAATATTGGTTTTGATTCCATGTGTTCTCACAAGACTTTCCTTCTAGTGGTTAAATGTTTATACTAAGATTTAGGGTGGGTTGCGGGGGGGGGGGGGTGAATCAGTATAAGATATTTATCTTTATTTAAACATTCACCTATCATTCATTCACTTTGAAAAAGGAAATACACAAGCTCAAATCAAAGTACCCAAGATATTATGTGGAAACCCTTTCGAGAGAAAACCACGAAAAACATATATTTATCAATTTATGTAGGCACCAACACATTGTTACATGTTTCTAGGAACCAACCTATAGGAGAAACCATGCTATAAATTGAGAACAATATGAACAAGATGTAGGCACCACTCTATTTGAGACACCAATATCCACAACTAATAGCACCAACTAAGTAAGATGTAGGCCCCCAACCTACTGGAGAAACCAATCTCTTACTGTTGCTACTGTTGTTGCATTTGTTATTGCTAGTACTTCCATCGGTGTTATAATATTATTCCAATATGAACTCTTCCAAAATAAAACACCTCTCTCTACATATGCACCATAATCTACTTCAAATATGCTTCATAATATGCGTCTTAATCTGCTTCTTAATCCGCATCAAACTTTCCCATAATATATTTGAAGATGATTTTAGGATCATTCATAAACCTTTAATTTTAGAGGAAATATCTATGAAACTATAGAGAAACAATTTATTAAACTTGGATAATAGGTAATTGAATATCTCTCCGTCTTCTCCTCCAAGTCTCAATTTTTTAAACGTTCTAGAACAAAAGTTATAATGAAAATGCCATACTGACCTTTTTGAAACTTATTCCAGGATCATTCAAAAACCCTAACTTCCCAAGGTCATATCTTTGAATAGCGAACCTAGATATGAAACTTGGGACACATGTACTTCAAGGTATTTTCTCTATCTTCTACAAGTTTCAAGGTCTTAAATGTCTTAGAATAAAAGTTATAGAAAAAACCCATGTTGACATGTTTGAAGCTGATTTCAGGATCATTTAGAAACTTTTATTTTCTAAGGTCATATCTTTGAAAATATTGTGAAACATCATATGAAATGTGTATAATAGGTATGAAAGGTCTTGGCTCCATATTCTCCAAGTTTCACGGTCTAGAACATCCTAGAACAAATTTTATAGAGAAAATACCAAGATGGCATGAAACTCTCCCTTTTTGGAATGATCTAGGAGGCTTCTTTGAATTTTACCTCTTCTTTCCTTTGGAATCCACCTTTGAATCCCTAGCAACCAAATCTTTATATTTGGAAGGCCTGATGGTGCCCATCATGACCAACTTATCTTGCTCCTGGTTCAAGGATTCCAGGAACTCTGCAAGTGAAGGCATCTTTCAGTTTCGAACTGTCAATTTTGTGGCATGGAAGGTCGATACAAACAATGAATAGTCAGGGCCAAGCTTCGAAAGGATATCCAATACTAGTTCATCTTTCTTTTCAATACCACATTTCTTTAACTGAAGAACAAGAGCTTTGAACTTGGATAAATAGACTTGTAAGGACTTGAAATTTCTTGGACTCAATGAGACAAGCTCATTCTCTAGTGAATGTCCCCTCATTTCATATATCTTTCCAAATAAGGTTTGGAGTTTCTCCCATACTTAATTTGGTGATGTAA
Organism: Pseudotsuga menziesii; assembly: GCA_001517045.1. Taxonomy (NCBI): domain Eukaryota; kingdom Viridiplantae; phylum Streptophyta; class Pinopsida; order Pinales; family Pinaceae; genus Pseudotsuga; species Pseudotsuga menziesii. Next base: position 67,426 of record LPNX010051214.1, read on the forward strand.
ATCCATCCAGATGGAAAATAAGGTCCCTGGAAATGCTAAGACACAATATACCATACACCTCATCTATCATGTTGTGCCACTTGATATTCTATGCTTTTGCATTGGGATCAGCCTAAGTTCCCATGGTCTCTCTGAAGAGGCCTTCGATCCTCATTAGAATGTCCATATGTGCCTTCCATTCGAAGTAGTTGAATGGCGTCAAGATGATATGGTGAGATTAATCCATTTCTTCAGCAACTGGTCCCTGAACATACTAAATGGAATCCTTGGGAGAGTGATTTCGATCCTGCAAAAGAAATAAGAGAGGAGAAAAATCGAGCTAAATTAGCTCTAATACCATGTGAAAATTTAGCCCAAGTTTAGATAAATTGAACTCACAAAATTGCTTGAAAAATATGCATAGATCCACTCAAATTAGAGACTGAATTGGTCCATAAAACAAACTTTCGTTGATTAAGTTTACATCAGCCAACCTGATAACATAATAGACTTCAGAAATATATAATTACACCAGATATTTGAATTCCTAAGGAGGCAAGTTGAATCCTCACAAAAGCAGGCTTACTAAAAGTAAAGAATTCCTCTTAGGTGCATAAAACACTTTCCAAACAAGTCAAGGAGGGCATGAATTAGATGAATTAGATGTATAAGATAATAAGCGATGGAGATTTAATATAATCATGCTTTCAATATAGAAAAATATGGAGGATTATTTGTGCAAAAAACAAGGCAGCTACCATGTGACTAGGTTTCACATTTTGCCTTAAAAACTGCTAAAAAGAAGTCAAACTCAGGATAAGGTAGGAATGCACACTTACTAAACCGGGTAGTCTACAGAGTTGTCAAAATCTTATCCAAAATCTTATGAAGGTGCTCCTAGAGGCAGTTTAGGAAATTTTTGACCAAATGGTGCAAGTGGGTGCCAAGTAGCTAGTGTAGGACCTAGGAAATTAATAAAAAAGATTAAATATTTTATCGTAAGTATTTCCGGGTTTTTGGTTATTCTAACATGGGTCACATGATGATCTACTTACTTAGATGTACAAGAAATTTCATGATTCTTTGATGAGGTACCTTCCTGGTTTACATTTGTATGATTTTTTTATGTACTTTCATGATCTATATTTTGTACTCTTGATGTTTGGAAGGTTGCAATACAAGCAATGGGATCTTAGTATTGTTTGGTTTCAATTTTGGGGCCAACAAGTACTATGGGATATTGAGTCACCACTTGAGAAGGTGATTGTAATCAGAGTAGTGAAGCAACAAGAATGTTATTTCCTCTCTCAAATTTTATTGGAATATTAAAAAACTCAAAGTTTGGTAACTCAGTACCAACTTCAAAGATTTATACAAGAGCAAAAAGGTTTGAAAGTTCAGAATTTTTTTCAAAAATATGGAGGTAAAGATTATTTGTGCAAATTTTGTTTTGATGGATTCAATAATATTTTGGTGTTTATTGGTTATGTCATAGGAAATATCAATATACAAAATCCACATCTCTTTACTTTTGCATACACACAATTGCAGTACGTGAGTTCCACCACTCAAATTGCAGCTAAAGAAAATTAAGGAGCAGAAACATAAGAGAGTACTTGGTGCAATGGAAGGAATTACCAAGTGAGGATGCCACATGGGGATATGAAGAAATTTTGCAGCATCCAAATTTGAAATTTATTGGGGACAAGCAATCTTGGGTGGGGAGGACTGTAATGTCCCTGTCCAAATAAATTTTCATGGAGGAAAAATTATACTAACCTACTAGTTCCCTAGGTAGGGGTGGAAGCATTTAATACTTGGAATAAGGGATATAGAAGACCCTAAAATATACCTTAGAATTACAAATTCACATTAATTGGGCCAAATAAATGATAATAAGAGAAAACAAGGTGGCATTTGGTCACGAGGGTGCATAAGAGGACATGGGGCCCACATGTGGAAAGATTCACCACTACAGTTTGCATTATTCTCTCACCAATTCGAGTCCAAGGTGGAGGGTAACATAATTGGGGGAGATGAATAGGAAATATTCATGGAAATAATCTAGGAATGTCGAATTGGAGTGGAAGAGTAACTCCCAAGGAAGAGGAAGAGGAATTGTGACACTTGTACCTAGATTCCATGACATCTATGACAACAATGATGAAGGAATATATGTAGACATGATTGCAGACCTATGACACATATGACATATTAGGGCTAAATTTAGGCACCAAGAGGGTGCATAGAGGGAGTTATATTCATCCAATATTCCCAATTCGAATTGGGGAAGGAGAGGTGCAAGAATGAGGAGGACAAGTGCCTCAGGAAGGAACCAATTAATAACTTCTGTTGGGTGAGTGTCTTGGTAGGAAATTAGAAATCATGGGTCCACATGAAGTTAAAAAAATAGGATAATGAGTAAGGAGATCATCTTTTGGATCATTTTTGTTTTGCACTCTTGGAGAGATTAGCTTGTCCTTGCACGATGGATGTTCATCCCCCCTGCTATTGAACAAATTTCGAAGGGATAAGATCCCTGTAAAAATTGGTTGGATGAGAGGCCATTCATACCTATTATCATATATTATAGGATGTGTTTAATGCAACTTCAATCCCTTATTCAGTTTGAATTCATCTCATGGAACTCTTCCTACTTTCTCTTCTCATATTATCTTGTCAATGTCAATGGTTCTAGTTTGGATGGTGCATTTATGGATGCATAAAACATGTGGAGGGTACTTCAGTGATTACATTGATGTATTTTCAGATGTATGGTATTGTATTTAACAACATATTAGAGCCACAGATTGAAATATCATTACTACCATGTAAAAATTAAAAACAAACTACTTATTCGAGTTAGTTTCCCTTATAATTTCTTGTGGAAATTTTGGTGAAGTTATGAATATATTTTGTATCAGTGTTTCTATGAGTTTTTTCCTCTGTTTCAGCAGCCCATAGTTTACTTAATATCACCCATTTAATATATGCAGGAACCTTGGCAATTTGTCAAAAGTTTATGCAACAATTTTCATGTCTATGGTCTGCATTACTCAAGCATTGTTCATGTGTCACAGTTATATGCAAGAATTAGTCATTGATCAGATTTAATGATGCATTTGGGTTTTCAATGGAGTCCTTTTCCATGCCTAACTTATTTTCATAAAGTAGGGAGGTCCCTATAGTGTTTTGTGTAGAAATAACATCTTTAATGCTATGAAGAAATAGAGCCTTAATGCTAAGAAGAAGCACATGATGTAGATATAGCTACAAGATAATTCTCACAAGCATACACAAAGAAAATAGAGAGAAGAATAAATAGGCCAAATACAAGAGAAGTGATCGAATATCTTTCCAAGTATTATTAATCAAATGAATTGATGATTATTACAATAGTAGTACATCCTTATAAAGGAAAATTGAGTTTCTATAAAACAACTCATGCTATCTCATAAATCAGGATTACTAAATATGATAAACCCCCATAGGTGGCTAAAGAAATTTCCAAATATGTGAAGCACCTCACAAATTATCTAATGCATGAGTCAGTTGTCACAAGTGAGAGAAAACATGCTAATCCTAGAATCTAGAGAGAAAATCATAGAGGATGGCTTGGAAACAAAAGATAACAGTTTCCTAGTTGACTAGCTTTACTTTATCCATCGAAAATATGGAATAAAGTAGTATAAGGACATAATCTGCAGGAAGGTGGAGTTACTAAATATGGAAGCCAATAAAGTGGGTGGGATCTAACCAGAACCAGGATGCAAAGGAGGATGCATGTGAAATGTTTGTATAATGTCGTCAACCACACAATATTTATCAGCCACATATATCAAGTTATCAATCCAATCAAAATCTCCACATCTCTCTTCTAGAGCTGCTTCAATTGTCTCATAACCATGGAATCGGTGTGAGATTAATTGTCAATGAGGGGTTTGAGTAAGAACGTCTCCATTGCATAAAGTTTTAAGGCTATATTGAGATCTTTTATGATAGTGTGCCAAATTCATCAAAAAAGGGGCATTAAATTAATACATTTTAGTTCATTGGTTCATGTGTTTCTAACTACATCAAGGGCTGGTAAATTTTTAAAGTTGTAGATGATAGATGCTTATTTAAAGAAGTAAGGTATTAGCACCATTGAAGCCCTCCTTGGTGGAGATACGATTCACACTAAAGTAATAATTTCAACATGTTAGTTTGTTAATACATGCTAGTACATTGGTTCATGTGTATGTCAAACTATGTTAATGCTTGGTGACTTTTTAAACTTGCAAATGCTAGATTCTTTCGTAGAGGGGATAGGATTTGGCACTAGAAATGCCCCCCATTGTGGAGATTCATTTCATAAATGGTAACTATTTCAACATGTTAGTTTTTAAATAATTTTTATTTCATTGATTCACATGTGAATGTGCAACTCTGACAACAATGTGACTATAGGAATCAACCAAAATCCTAGTACCACTACTTTTATTTTTCTATCCATGAAGTACAAATGTTGCCAAGGGTTGTATCTTTATCATACAACCATTTTCTAGAAAGAGGGTGGTTGTACATGATCATAGACCTACTGATTCCATAGAAATGTTTAGTGTCTGATGATTGTTGTTGATTAACTTTCGATTCAATGCAAAACTTGTTTTTGTAATTTTTATTTCACATGTTTACAACATCATGCTACATATTGATACATGCCATATGTAATGATACAAGGTCTTATATTCAGATCATATCACTAACTATTGCTGCAAATTAAATAAAATTTCTGATATTACACTTGCAAACACAGTAAATTTCTGACTAGGGAAATGAAGGTATATTGCAAAGAACTTTGTATGCAAGGAAGATGGAAGGGGAAGGAAAAAAAGGTAATTTTTAGAACAGTGAATTCATTTCCCTTAAAATTTTTATATCAGGGACCATTCTGGTTTCAAAGTTCACTATGCGGAAACTTAATCCCCCGTTTCTGGGTCACCCAACCGTGAAACTAGGGAAATTTATTTATTCCTTTTCGACTAGGGGCTTGGGTAAAATAAAATAGGTTTTATCAGGACATAATAAAACAGAAAATATGGTTTGGGACAGTTCATATCAGATCTGGATATTTTAGGAAAGAATTAGGGTTTTTAGGCAATTTTGGCCTAGGGAAGTCCTGGGCAATGGAGGCTCCAAAAACAATGTATGAACTCAACTAAATTATGATATGGAAGTATGTATGGGTAGGTGGGTCTGTCAGTGACATAAAAAATTTTACAGAATCGAAAATGACTGAATAGAACTCACAGAATTTAAGAAACAATTAGACTCGTCAATTTAGCCTAGTCATCTAGCTAGGGTGCATAGAAACACATGCAATTCGTGGAATAAGTGAATAATATCTGAGAAATGAAATTAAAAGAGCCTTTTACATATTATATAAACATATTACATCACTCATAATCATTCTCATATCCTTGACTCATTTATTATCGCATTTACTTGACTAAAAACCCTCATTTAAGCATGGATTGAAGCTCATTGACAGAAGGTGTGAAATATGAAATAATTGACAGTATGTTGAAAGTAATACATATTTTTATGAATTTTTATAACATATCAGTGGAAAATCAAATGATTCTACAAGTTGTAAAGGTGAGACTAGCTCGTCGAGCAACTTACTAGCCCCATCTTCAAGCCTTTCCAAACAGGGTAAGGGTGATTTTAATTCTCTGTTTTGGAATTGGGGTACTTAGATATGTCTATTAATGAATAATAATAAAAATAATGGATTTATTTGGAGTCATACAAGTCAAAATATGAAAGTTACATCAAAGATAGTCACTTTCCAATGCAAATCTAGACTAGATTGACTTAAAATGAGTAAATCTCAGCCATTTAGAATCAGATTGAGATAAAACTTGCAGAGAATGTTTATGAGATAAAATTACAGTAAATAAACTCTAAATAAATCTCATCAATGAACTATAGCACTCTCTTCAACATTGCCCATCATTACAGTGTATTTTAAAGACAATATTTAAGGAAGGGAAAGTGGGTTTGAACCCTTAGATACAGGAAACTCATGGACCTATTAATGCCACCTAATATATAGTCATGGATGTCTAGATGCTTCTAAAATATCCTGAATCAACTCAAAGAGGCTGCTCCATAGCTCTAGTATAACCTACAATAAGAAGGGGAGAAGAGGGGAGAACGGGAACAATGGACTTGGGGTACATCACCCAAGATACTGAGGCTCACCACTCAGAAATGAATATTAAGATTCAATAAATTACAGCACATACATTAACCAAACTGTGTGAATGAGCTCAAATTTTTCTTTAATAGAACTCTGGGTGACCCGTTTAGCAAGTAGAGGCAATTGGTGACACGTGAGAGCAAGTCAACCACCTAGAAGCCCTAACCCTAGCCACATAAGTGCCCTCCTTGAGAAAATTGGAATTTAGGACCATGTGGAGATGTTTCCATGTCCAAGTCATCCATATGTCTTAGAAACTACGCCCTCCTTTGCCAAAAATTTCATGCTTTTGTTATGACATCTTTTGTCATAGCTTTTGGGCACTTTCCCTTTTCTCTTTGACTGATTTTGTCATAGAGTTTCTAGTTTCTTGATCTCCTCCCTTGGAAAGTTGACTTTCCAATTGTTCCTGACATGGAAAGCTCAATTCCACATGTTATTTGCACAATAATTAATTAATGGAAAGAATTAAAATCAAGTACATGCCTTAATAATAATTATTTAGAAAAATTTCCCTAGGTTAATTAATTAATGCCTCATAAATAATATTTGGACAAAATTCCCTAGGTGAGGTAATTAATGCATCTTTGACCCCCCAATGTGTTGGGCATGATCAACACTTTTATGTCCAAAAATATGGGGACACGACAGTCCTCCCCTCCCAAATATTCTTGTCCTCAAGCAGAAGCACTCCAAAGTGGTGGAAATTTGTCCACCATGTAGGAGAACAGGAGCATGAACTCACGTGAAAAAAAAAGTTGACTTGATCCATCAAGCCAACATGTAAAGTTTCTCAAAAAACAAGCAATGCCAGGGTCCCATTGCTTGCATTGCACCCCCTTTAGTGAGAATTCCTTCCAACACAACTTATTAGCCAAAAATATGCCTGGATCCCATTTCCTCAACTACAAATATCCAAATTTCGCTGCTCCCTTTGGAAACCTGTCATTCCCAAGAATGCCAGCGTCCCAAGGTATTTTCTGCCTCATTCCACTCATTAGTAAAAACAACAAATTTCCATCATTAGATAATATAGAAATTATGATGTGGAGATCATTCTAGCACACAAAAAATTGAGAAATCCCCATGCAACATTGGAGATCTGTGAGTCTTATCCACCCAGCATAAAATTCTTTGTTGACTTGATGCACACTAGCACTAAAGCTCACAAGTTTGTTGCTGCAATGAAATATGTGTGAGTTCCATGTCCAACCCCAATGAGTATAGGAATCATCCAACCAACAAGGATTCCCAAACTGCTCACAATAAGATGATGCATCACAATTATCTCCAAAATTTCAAGCAGGAAAAACAAATAAGTGTCCCCTCATCCAACCTGAGAAGGTACTGACACTCCAACCAAAAGGTCCATGTGAACACTTCCAATGGATAAAATCTCTGCCACTGGTCAAAGGGTACAAGAATCCATCCAATTGTGTGTATATATTTCCTCCACCAATACCACCTTATGCAAGATATTTTTCTCATTAACTCTTCTTGGCATTTTGCTTGCTCAGCTGCCTTTCACTGCTCATGAGCAAAAAAATTTCTGCAAGAAGACTCTATGTGTGACATGTAATCTTCCACCCAATCCATATGTGGCTGAATGGCATCAAGTGACAACAATATGTTCCTATATGGCTTCTGGGAGGGTGATGGTGCATTCAACAAGTCATCATGAACACCTAAAAAATCCTCCATCTCTTCTTGTTGCACTAACAAGGAAATTTCCTTCTCCCAATTTTCATCCCCACTTGATGAGGCTGAAATAGAAGTGTGGGTAGAAATTTGAATCAGATCTTTGTAATAATCATCCACCCAACTTATGGTTGTCCCATCTTCATCTTCATCTGTCTCTTTCATGGGGAAGATGTTCTTTCCAGAAAACAATTCCAGTTTTTTCTAGAAAAGACGAAGTGCTTGGTTCTCATCAAACTTGTATACATAGTCCTCACGCACCTGCAAACCCAAGTGAATCTCATGATCCACCATCTCATGATATTCCTCCATCTGTTCAATAATGCAATCAGCCTTGTGAATATGGCTGAATGGTGTGTAGGAGGGTAGGTAAGATCTTTGCAACTTCTCATGATGTTTCTCTATCTCCATCTTGGATTCTTGGAGTGCACATTGAGTGCTCTTCAAGGAATCTTGGGTGGTCAACAACTCTTGTGTGAGATTTCAAATTTCTTCTTCACCCTTCAAGGATGCTCCATGCAAAACATCAACAAGCTCAATCAAATCATCTCGATCAGAAAGTAATTGTAATAATTTCCCTTGTATTGTAGACAATGCCTTCCACATCTCCTCCTTGGATTCAAGAGAAGATTGATCTTCTAATGAAGTAGCTATCCAACATTGGTGTGCCACTGAGGAATGCGTGCCTTGGAGAAGGTGTAAATCCTTTTGAATCTTCTTTTTATCCATCTTCAAAGGCCAAGGAAATGAGTGAGGTTCTTGAGGAAAATCACCCCCTTCTTCTTTTTTGCAATTTTCTTGCAGTGACTTGTACTTCTCTTCATGAATCCTTATTCCAACCTTCCTAGTTGCAAGGCTAGGTGGTTCATGGAACTCCTCACTGATGATATGAGGATGTGAATTCTTACCAATGTAAAGCCTCACTTTTGATGTGGCTGCAACTTCATCTTGCTGCAAGAGAGTGCAAAATATTGAATTGTGTTCATCCCTTTGCATTTGATTTTTCTCCTTCAGATTTCGTAGTTCACACCCAACTGGTGGGAGCTTGTATTCCACTTCATTAGGAATTTCAGATGACGATATCAGATCTGATTCATGTTCTTCTTTTGGATATGATCCAAAATATCCCATATCATCATTGACAGTGTCACCCTCCTCTGCATTGATTTTGGGCCCACTAAAAGATAAACTAGGAGTAAATTCATGTCCCTCACATTTGTCCTTCATCTTGCAGTCCTCAGATGCAAGTGAAGTATTTACCTCCCCCCATGGATTAGATGGTTACAGGTGTACATGGCTGCTTCAAAAATCAAAACTTTTATCATGCATGCTCTTCATCTTCCCATGTTTTTGTACAGATACTTTGGTGGCCTATTCCTCCACCAAATTTTCTGGTTCAGACCCAAGCGGTGTTTCCTTGTATTCTTCTTTCTTATGTGGCTCTTGAGGTGAATGTAAATCTTATTTGTATTCTTCTTTTGGATATGATCCAAAATATGTCTTTCCACCACCATATGAACCCGAATACTTAGCAGTGGTCCGAATATCACTCACAAGGAAAATGGAAGTGTATTAATCTTCATTCTCTTCTTGTAGTAATGGGAAACAAGAAAGATCTTATGGAGCATCTTATTTCAAGAAACTTGAGGTTTCTCCTTCTTGAATGGTACTATGATCATTACTTACATAGAATATTATTGAAGAAAAACCAAAGAATCTTAGAATGCTTGAACATGTTGATGGATTTGATGACTCTTCACTTTTGGTTCCTTCTTCCTCTTCATTGCTCAAAGGGGTGGAACAACTTGGTTCCTCTATGGATGATTTCCTGTTCTTGAAAGAGTAATCATCTACATTATTGGGATCAAATACAAATATGCAATAAAAATACTCTTTGAAAGGAATGGATTTACAAATCTCTTCCCCCCAGGAAAGATACTCTTCGTATTGGTGGGGACAGTTTTGAATTGCATCTCTGATCTTTGCTAAATCCTTCTTAGGATTAGCCATGGGTAGTTCAACATTTCTTTCTTCATACTCCATATAGTTACAAAAGTAACCAGCCTTGTCTCTTGACGTTTGCAACCCATCATTAACATAGATCACCTCTTCTTCTCCAACAAACTAATCAAAGTCATCATCTTCAAGTACTGGTACAATCCTCATGGTTGCAACTTGAATTGGTGATCTGCAAAATTTTCTTCACTGAGAGATTACTTTCCATAGGGGTGGAGGAAAGTGACATGATACCACTATAATGATCCAAGGTCTGTTATTCTGATCAAATCACTAACTATTTCTGCAAATTAAATAAAATTTCCGATATTACACTTACAAACACTTAGTAAATTTCTGACTAGGGAAATGAAGGTATTTTGAAGAGAAATTTGTATGCAAAGGAGATGGAAGGGTAAAGAAACCAAAGGTAAGTTTTAGAACAATGAATTCATTTCCCCTAACAAATTTAGATCGGAGACCATTCAGATTTCAAAGTCTGTTATGCGAAAAATTAATCCCTCACTTCTAGGTCACCCAACTATGAAACTTGGGAAATCTATTTAGTCCTTTCGATCAGGGGATTTGGTAAATGAACAGATGTGTTATCAAGCCTTCAGAAAACAAAAAATATGGTTTGGTACAGTTCATAGCATATCTGGAGCAGGGAAAATTTTAAGAACCCCCCCTAAATTTATATATAAAATAAATTGGCAAATCCCCATGATACATGAGAAAGTGAGAAGGATATTTTATCAATAATATGATATGTATATATAATTTTTTTGGTGAATCTTTCATGGAATTATAAAACCTTGTAAAATATGGACAAATCTTTCATGGAATTATAAAATCTTGTAAAATATTGGCGAATCTTTCACAAAATTATAAAATCTAGTGAAATAAGACGAATATTTCACAAAATTAGAAAACCTTGTATAATATTTAGCGAATCTTTAACAAAATTAAAAATCTTGTAAATTTTGGCTAATTTTTCATTGAAAGATATAAACTTAAGTCTTGACAAAATTTGACTTAATAAAATGACCTAGATGATGTTGTTTTTACTTTAGAATTGTCATGTACTCTTGCACTAGAACACCTTGTGAAGAAAATCAAATTTTCAATCTAAATTGTTGAATTTATTCATCACAACTAGTTGTATACTACTAAGTTCAAACCTCCTTAGAGATAAAATGGAGAGATAATTTCATAAATATTTGAAATTTACAATAGAACATTTTATCAAAGTGTGAAGCTCATTTATCATACTACACTCAATGTAGAATCAATTTTCACAAAGTATGTTGGGCCCAATCACCCCCCTCGATCTAAAAAACTTCAATGGATGGTTTCATAGCATCCACATTGACATTAACATCTTTCTATCAAGAATGCCCTCATTTTCTCGCACGACCTACAATCAAGGTGAATAAGTTGTATAAGAGAAAGATAATAAAGTACCTCACAAAACATTAAAACAAAAAATAACACATTTTTTTTAGTTTACAAACTTTCCATAAAATACAAATGCTCATCATGTATGATTCACAATAGGGAAAATTTTAGAAACACGTACCTTAACATATTATTTCAAGCTCTATTTATAAATATGACCAGAATCCTAGAGGCTCCATGTAATGATCTTTTAGACATCAAATCAACAATAAAATTCCATTAGATGAATGTTGGTCTCAATGTCAATAGGTCTCCTCTGATGAATGCATAGGAACCTAGTAAGCCAGTGCATAGACCATTTTTCTCTTTTCTTAACAACTCAGATCTCATTTCCATTTCTAAAAACCAAAACATCTTTTCAAAGAAAATATAAAATAAACATAATATATTCTAAAATTAAAATGGTGAAGATGCTTAAGTCATGCAACAAAGTGAAAGCAAATACAAGCATCTTTCCTCAAAACATCAAATATTTAAAAAGAACAATAATAATTATTAAAAAACATTGAATGCTACAAAGGGTTACAAAGGGCTCAGATCACAATCAATTATCAAGGGAATAAAAAAATCTAAGAAAAATAAATGCAATCCAAATTTAAGAAACAAACAAGCCATTTATTAAACTAATCAAGCTAGTACAAAGGGATAAAACTGTAGTAAAGTATCAAAAGAATAAAAATAATTTTAACCAAAATAAACACAAACTTTCAAATTTGAAAAAATGCTCCAAATGCAAGAAACAACAAACAATTAATATCTTCCGAAATATCAAAGTTAAAAAGTTTTAACTTTTGTCTGAGTCCATTATTGCTAAGCAGAAGTATTGTTAAATTAGTTATTTAACCTTTAATACTAGGACACTATCTATAAATAGATAAGTCCCAACTTCATTTCCTATCAAATATAAGAAAAAAACAATGTGTTAGTTAACTACCAAAACATCAAACTTCAAATAGATTGAATCAAAAAAATGTAGCTCCAATATTATTATATTTTATACAGATTATAGATTGAAGAACATATTTTACCTGAAATGCAAGTTGAATTGTATATATGGTAATCCTTCTCCTGTCATGTGGGATATTAAATTCTCAATTCTGATGTAGACCCACACCTTCTGCATGTTGAACATGAACTTCTATAGATTAAATATCATTATGAGCCTCCAAAACATTATGTTATGTATCAAGTTCATTGGAAACATTTGTTATATTGCATTCTCCTCTTCTCTCACAATCTAATCGCCAAAGTGCTAGAGCTCTATTGAATGGAAAATTGGTAATGTCATACTTTATTACCTATAATCTTAAACAAGTATCCACATTCTTATTAGGCTTGTTCCTCAATTTTGACTTCAAGAATGATAATGCACTAAACATTCTCTTGTCCTCCACTGATCCCAAAATCATGGTTTGACATAAATCCACTAATTTGAACTACTTTGACATGTTTTCTTCTAAAAATTGACTTTCACCCAAAATAGTCCAGAATTTGATTACTGCACCATATTCTATAGGTTTTGGCAAATCAAGATATTGATCTAACATTGTTTCAGCAAAGCAAGTCTCTTGCTCATATAATTTTGATGAATCTATCCAATGTCTTCCCCTTGTACCTTGACATTCCTACCAAAGTGGTGCACTAAAATAATCAATTTTGCTGAAAAGTAAACTTTCAAAGTGTCTATACCTTTTTCCTTATTCCAATATTGAGGGTATACCACAGACATGGCCTCCAATAATTCATCTCGAGGAAATCGTTCTCTGATCTCTGATGATAATGATTGTGCAATTTGTATCAAGTTGTGTTTCACTGAAATCACAATATCATTGAACTGATCTCTTGACACATGACACTCTTTGGTGGTTTGTCCCATCTTACTAACATAATGAAAGGGAACCATATAGCCCGGCGGACTGCCATACATAGTCTCCCTTTTTCATCAAATTTCAAATAATTTTCAATATTTTCTATATCAATGAGAGTAGTCCAACTGTTAAACGTTGGACTTGTAAAAGACCTTGGCATCTTATACAAATTATCCAATGCAAGGCATGCTAATTTCCTTGCATTTGTGTACTCTACAAAATACATTGTACAACTCTGAGCCATTTTAACAAGGACATTCATTTCATGAAGCAAAGGAAGAATTCCAGCCAATGTTAATAATGTCTCTATATCAGTTAGTCGAAAGATAAGATATTGATCTTTGTCTACACTAAAGCGATGTTCATGCATCACCCCTACCAATTATTTGTACTCACTAAATAGTCTTTGAGCTAGTCCATTCAGTGAATCCATCTTGTATCAACATATTTTAATAGTTTTTTCCATCTGTAATACCGTCTGCAAATTGTTGAAACTCTGTAAATCAATTAGGACTTTGACAAAAGTATGTATGAGTCTCACTTACAAGTTCTTCAACTTTTGAAAGCAATGGAAACTTGCTTACTATTTTAAATGAAATATTCATCCTATGAGACATACAATGAATACTGATCATAAATGGTGAAGCTAATAGTTGTAGTTTGACACAAAGCCCATTCCTTTGTTCTTGCATGATTGATGCTCCATCTGCTCCAACACATACCAACCTTTTTGCGATCATTAAATCATCCATACCACCAATTTCCTTCAAAGTCTTAATAAAAAGTTCATAAATATTTGCAGTTGTAGAACTTTTCTTCATTTTTTGAATACCAAGTAGATATGAATGCCTAATATGACCATTAACCATATAAATACTCATGCATACCCATGAAGTATTATCAATAGCTGTAACTTCATCCAAAGATAGTGAAAAAAAACTGGCATTTGCAATCTTCTCTTTCAAACTATCGTTTTCTACTTGAGCTAGATATTTTTCCCATTCCCAACCACTCATTACAGACCAGTGATAAGATGGAAAATTTGATACATCAAGAAAATATACATAGTTCTTATACTTTGGATAATCTGTCATAGGCCGACCTCTAGATAAGATGTGAAATACAATGCTTAATTGTGTCATATTGGATAATAAATTTCTTTCCATGGTTTTTCCAAATAGATATGTGATAGTCCCTCTACTGGCCTCAAGTTTACTCATACTTATTGAGTATTTATTATATTCTTCTTGATATTTGACATGTCGACATTCCTTAGAAGATTTCCATTTGGTAATAGACTTCTCCTCACCATTTTCAATTTGCTTGACATAAACCTTTCCCGCATGCTTCTCTATTGTATCTAACTTCATTTGCAATTTTATTGTCTTATCCAGTTTCCAACTACATACAATGCATTTAACTTCTCGTGTGGCTTCATTCTCATTTATTGAAGTTATTGGTTCAATAAAAGGAAATCTTGAGGCCCATTCCGATTGGAATTTTCTCCTTGCGTCCCATTGACCTTTCTTCCTTTTTTGTGATTGTGAATGATTTGTGTTTCCTCCCAAGGAAAAACCTTTAACATTATCATTGTCAATTTCTGGTTGAATTGCATTTATCTCACTTGGTTCACTAGAGGAACCTGTTTTATCATTCGTTATATGGTTATTAGATGCATTCTTAGAAGTGTTGACATCTCTCTCATTGATGGGTTACTCAAAAGAGTTTGAATCATGAATAGAATTAGGATTATTAGATTGAGGCTTTTGAAAGTATGAGAATACATCTCTTTATTTTGATGTTTTCTTTCCACGGTCGGTGTTTGACATCTCGTTGAATATTTCACAATTGAAATATCAAATAAATATAGAAACCCAAAGTGAACCCTACATGAGAAAATAGAAATAAAATCAATACAATTTGTAAGATATCCATGATGACATGAATTCTATAGGCTATAAAATTTAAACCTAATAAACTAAACCCATCCTTGATGAACTTCAAAATTAGGCTCCACTGTAATAAATGGAGGAAGGTTTTGCAACCTTCTGGACCTACAAATAAGTTGATCCTCCACATCTATAAATTTGACTCACACACCTAAAGGCCAACTAAGCACATACAAACCAAACATCACACACTAAAAATCTCATAAGTAACACAGACACATCGGATAAAAGATACACCTTCCAATGGAAATCTTGGGATGATTAGGGCCTAGGTCCAACCAGTGAAGATCGATGGATGGTTACTTGGCATCTCGTGAAGATTTCTCTGGTTGCAATCGCTAGAATCACCCAACCGCCCTCCCAAATTATCAATCGAGGTTACCTTCCAAGTCCGTCCTAGGTGTACTAGAAATATCCTTCCAATACCACCTGTGTAAGATCCTAGTGTCTGGAGACTAAGGCTACCAAATCTACACCAAGAGTCTGGCGAAACAGTCGTTGGCCTGATCGATGTGCACATGTAGAGTAGCTAATCCTGAAACCCTATCAATACCGGCACCTCATGAGGCCCAAGAATTGGTATTGATAATATCCCCAAACGCACACCAATCCTGATAAACGATTGGACAAGGAAGTGGAGGGGTATCTCCTCAACCAAGCTCTCACGCGACCTCATGCTTGACTCCTGTGTGAGAGGAGATTTCTGGATTATCTCTTGTAGAAGTGGATTTACCTAAAGATAGGACACTACGTTTGAAATCAAAGTGTTTTTGGAAAGTTTAAATCTCCTACTCCAAAAACCTAGCCTAAGATAGTTGATGCTCGAACCTATAAAAATAAAATTACTAATAGATTTTAAATTAAACGTTCTTTTAATGGTTGTATTACTCAAGGTAGCGAAATGAGACTGGATGGTGTTATAGACTCAACAAAGTGAAAGCAAATGATGTCTAAAAATTTCAAAGTGAATGCAACTAACAATGCAATTTTTTTCTTTTTCTTTGTAAATAAAAACTAATGAAACATTTTTTTAACAATTTGAGAAACTACAAAACTTAAAATATTTTTTATTTTTCTGAAAAATTGTGAGAAAAACAACTAATGCAAAATAAAAATGTCTTTTGTCTTTCCATCCACTAATGAAGTGATAAATTGATAATTACATCCTAAGCTAGGAAAGTGACATTTAGATAATGGAACATAATCCCTTAAATATCTCAATCACGTCCTTGTTTGTTTAGTGAAATGTTTGAAGGAGATTGATCTGGTTGCTGTGAATTGATCTATTCCACATAGAACTCCACCACAACTCTAGAATCCTTTGAAAAATATTATACCATTATCTCATTAAATAAATCAAAGGAATAAGCAAAATAAGCAAACATTACTAATCAAATTTCAAGATATTCATTTGACAAACGTATTAGCATTTATGAAGGAATATTATAATGTTTATTATAATTTATGCAACTTAGAATTTTATTCCTCCCTAATATACTACGGGAATATGTTCATGCTAGTGTGGAATGTGGTCAAAGTAGACAACAGAAGGGGATTTCATTTTATAACCAAGATGAAATTATATTCCTCCCTAATATACTATAGGAATATGTTCATGCTAGTGTGGAATGTGGTCAAAGCAGACAACAGAAGTGGAATTCATTTTTCAAGTCACTAGGTCATTTTTACCAAGTTTTGTTGATTTATATATATATATATATATACTTTTTTTCAAGTCACCATCATTTTTACCAATGTTTGTTGATTTGTTTTAGGATTATATATATATATAGTCACTGGGTTGAAAAATCAGGAAGTTAGAATGACTTGTGTTCTAGGAGTGGTCTAGCAGCAACAACAAGTGTTCTAGAATGAATTATGTTCCGAAACGTATTTATGCCTAATTCTTCACAAGTGAAGTTGTTTTACTTTTCTTCATAAAATTCTAATAGTTGTTCTATTCTTCCTTTAAAAGTTTAAGTGATTATGGAGCTGGAGGTGAGCCTAAAGAGTTAGACTACTACCCAATGGTTGACCAAAATTTTCAAGAGTTGTCCATATAGTCAAATACGTTGTTCCCAACACAAAAAAATGTGAAGGAAGTAAACATGGTATTATCACACCCCTAAAGCATGAGGAAGTCGAAAAGGACAATGAAGTTGCTTTATAAGCAATGAACTCTGTAACTCCTAAAGTACCTACCCCTTAGACGATTGAATAGAAACCCAAAAAATATATTCATGTAATTGAAGGACAACGAAAGGTTGCATTAATCTGAATTTAGGCATTGGCATAAACTACAATTTGCAAGCAATGACTAGTAAAACACTCCAAAAAAAAATAGTTAGAGACAAAGACGCCAGCTAGAATTTTAGCTTATACTATTAAGTTCAATGGCTTTGTATTTCACAGGGACATAAATTCAAGCTATTGGAATGCAATTGTAAGCATCTCTATAAGCAGAGGAAGATATCCATTCGATTGAAGGATAGACAAAGGGTGATTATTCTGAATTTAGGCTTTGGAAGAAAACACGACTTGCAAATAATGAGTACCAAAATATTCTAATACAAAACAGTTACAGACAGACACCAAATAGAAGTTTCCATTATGTTTGTTTAATCATAAATTACCATCATACTCAAATAATGGTGATTTATTGACCCAACACAATAAACTCATACAAAATTTGTATTTTTGCACTATTTCACATTGACAGACAAAAGAAATTCAAGACAAGATCAAACAACTACCTTCAAGAACTTCTGGCAATTGAAAATCTAAACAAACTATAGAAATTGATGATAACATGAGATAAGATAATTTTATTAATGTCTAACAAATTACCATTAAAAGTGGGTCAATGGGACTAAAAGAGTACATGAGTACATGGTGGGAGTGTAATAGTAACTCCTATATCGACACTATCAAAGGCCAAGAGCAAACATTGTTCATATTCATCATATTCTGTTTGTTTTGTAAATGTATTTTATTTTCCCAATGGGTATTAGAAGTAGGCCACCTTGGCCTTATTTTACCATCACAAACTTGGCCTTATTTTACCATCACCATTGGTTGTAGAGAAGAAGACCCAGCTCAAAATAGTCTCAATCATCTAGAACATTCTTGTAGAAGAAGCTACCAACTACCATTTTGGGTAATTTCACATACTACTCATTTTCCCCAAATCATTGAATTACTTGAGAATATAGTATGTGTGCCCTAATTCAAAAATATCATAACCTATTAAATATGATCCAAGTACACAGTGAATCCTATCCATGGAACAATCTTCCAAAATATTCAGTTCGAAATCCTTGTTTGTTGGCGATCAACATTTAATGGATAGACAAGCCGGGGTATACAATACAAAAACATACAATGCTGACATAAATTCATTACTAGAAGAAGTAAAGTACTTAGCCAATCTAAACCAAGACCACTTTCACCTATGGGATTCTAACTTGAAAAAAACTATATGTCGTAAATGAGTATATTTCCCTGAATTTGTGGCCTTGTGTTCGAAGCAATACTCTCCTAGTAAAACTTCCATTATGTCATTAGATATATTTATTGTCCTATGTTTTATAGACGCCATATTTTACAAATTTTTTTTTTCCATCCCTGAGTTTTTGAAATTCCAAATCCTTAATGAAAGAGCCTTGTCTACTGCTTAGAGAGACCTCATCCCCTTATATTGAAACATGTTCCTTATTCAACATTTGGATAAAGGAATTGGTATCCCTGAAACAATTCCACCATATGAGTCAGTTCTATTTTCTGAGTCATCTAGGAAATCCATATTATTGATATGTACATTTCTTTCGTATGAACATGATGAACATGTTGATGAAATATCCCTAGGCTTTCTTTGCAGCAATTAAACCAGGTATGACCTTTGCAGCCTCTTAGGTAGAAACATTCAAGAAAAAATGGATGAATTCCATGGCATGGCTCTACACATATATCATTCTTTCCTCTTTTATTTTTTTCATCATAATTATGAATATTTAAAAGGTATGAATTTAAATATGGTTAATGAACAAGTTACCCCCCTTTCTACTTTTAAAGTGGTGTGAATTATTTTTAAGAAGGGATAACAATGCCAATTTTGGTGAATTTACAAATAAATTCATGAAGATAGAATAAAGTATCATTCATGGCACAAATCCCCATAGAATGTTTCCAAAGAATAAGAAATTTCTCCAGTCCACACCTTATACTGCAACAAGAGACTACTTCCTCTTTGAGGAATACACAATGATAATATTTTATGGTTTTGAAGAGGAACCTTATCAACTTCCATATTTCCTCATACCAAGAGTTTTTGCATAGAATATTCTAGGTAGTAGTTCAAGGTGGATGAGAGACACTTTGGCCACTATAGAAACCACTGAAATTTTAATCTTTGTTAAGACTTGTCCCTTTCTAGTTCAAGAGGCTAGGAGCACTGTAGAAGTTGGAAAGCTATCTAACGAATTTAAATATGAAGAGAGAAAAATATTTTGATTTTGGTCCCCAAGGGTTTATTTCAAACATGAGAATTGAGAAGAATATTTTTTCTTATGATTCCAATCCTAGACCAAAATGGTAGAACATAGCCAACCTGCAGAGTTGGGAAAAATTTTAGATAGGTCAAAGAAGACTCAAAGAACAAAGGGATAAAAAAACAATATGGAAAGAAGAGGGAGGTTGAAGAAAGAGTTTCAGATATGGACATTGATGAAGCTGGCCAAAAGCACCCATTAAATAAATCAAGGGTAAAATAAGGATCAATATCAAAAGATCCATATAAGAAGCTTCCCAAAGCGTTAATGGACATATTTCCAGCTCTTCCATATAACGGAGTAGGATTACCCATAAAATCCACTCATTACCCTACTCTAGAATTCACAGATCCCAGGATTCTAAATATTTCATCATTAGATCCATCATCATCAAGTATGATTTCCCATAGACTTACAATCCAAATACATAGAATTAAGAGAAAGGAATGTAAGAATGCCAAAATAAGCAAGACAATAAGTGGGATTAGTAGGTAAAATATTAATTGCAGCTATTGACAATCAAAATGATGTCTTAAGATGGTTTGTAGTGCAACCTACATTCCCAAATCTAATAAGCATGAGTGACTACAGAGAAAATGAATAGCAGATGAACTTTAATAATTTTCAGAAAATAGACAAAGTTAGTTTCTTCATATAACCTAGTGATATAATATGCAATGAGGTTATTTAATCTTCCAAAATAGAAAATAAGTTCATAATGGTTGTTTAGAAATTTGAAGACGCGTGGAAAGCAGATAAAACAATAGTGAAATCCAAGCAGGTGATAATTAAAATTTTTGAAGAGAATATAATGTCCTTACGTGCAAATATAGATGCTTGTGCACTTGCTGCAAACATTTTGAAAGAAAGGATTTTGAGATAGCAACTAAAAAAATAAGTTAAAAATCCCAATAGTGGAGCCAGTGCAAAATCCATATTTAAGGAAAAATCACGAAGAAAATGAAAGGAACTATGCTATCATGATTTATTTTTAGGGCTTAGCTATAGATAGAGATAAATAAGTAAATGAGCTTAAATCACAAATAGTTTCCTTAGAAGCAAAGCAAGCTACCACATACCATGAGTAGGGCATCCCAAGTACAAGAGACCTTGAATAGCCTAAAGTGTAGGTATAGGTGGTAAATTTTGATGAGATGGAGGAATTCGACATCATTCAAAAACCAATAAGAGTAGAAGAGGATAAGGAAATTAACATAAAGGATTTGTAAGAGGACCTTAATCAAAGAAATGACAAAATAGTAAAGCCATAGGGGGGTATAAGTAAGAAATATGATGGCATATATCAGATTTAAAAATTGATATTGGTGGCCTTAAGGGTTAGGTGTCATATTTACAAATAGATTCCCAAGGACAGAATTACTCATAAGAGTAAATTAGGAGGTGTGAGATAGGATTTCATAGTTTTTCATGACTAAATGGGATTTTTGTGAGCTGATGAAAGCATAAATGGAAACCTACAAATCAACTAAAGACAAAATGAGGAAAGTGGAAATAATCCCGGTAGATAAAACAAAGTATGCCAGAGAGAATATAGAATATTTAAATGGAATTAATCAAAAGAAATTGGAATATCGATAATTAGAGACTCTCAAAGAAAATTGGAAAGGGTGATTATTCCTCCCAAGAATCCCTCATCCACTACCTCTAAGTAAAGAGAATAGTCATTAGTATGAAAGAGAATTACTTTAGTATCTCCCAGAAACAAATGACAGTCCTAAGACAAAAGACTTCTAGAGCATTCCACAGTATTGTAGAGAACACATACCCCAAAGGGATCCTGATAGGGAAGAGAAAGATCACAACTGATAAAATTCCTTTTCCAAATATTCCCATATCCAATTGTATTTCTCCCCATACTGTTTATCGGACTGAAGCATGCCCATGGTATGAATTTTCTCACCAATGAACCCATAAAATTTAAGAACAGAGTTGAAGGATCTATCCTTAATTTTATAAATGACACTAGTTGGATACAACTACATGAAAGTATTGCACCACCAATATAACCTGATGATTCTAGTCTTTAACCCAAACTTAAAAGCTAGACTGACCTTACAAAGATTGTCAAATGTGAGAATTTTTCCATGACATAAAACCCATGTGAATAGTTTTATTTTGGGTAAGGAATCACTATTCCATATAATGTTCCAAAGAGAATTTCAAGGAAAATTTGAAGAATCACTATTCCATATAATTTTCATTGTACATACCCTGCCTTGACTATATAGTTCTGAAGTTTGCTCCCCCCATACCCTCTTGTCACTGTATGAAATATTTATAGGTGTTTTTCTACGTAACAATATTTTCAATATTTCCCATTTCTCTTTCAAATCCTCACGAAGGTTTATGTTTTTCCAGTTAATCTATGTTCCTTTAACATCCCACTTAGAGATATCTAATAATGAATGAAGATGATTTTTTGACATCCAGATGTGCAAGGGTAACCGTTCTAGTTTATTTCTTAACTCCATTCCTAAAATTTTGTCATTCCATAGTTTAATGGAGTGTGCATTTACCAACATCCAACAGCCTACAGTTGAAGCCCTAATAGGAGAGATTTTTGACAGACAACAGTGAAATCAAAGGTTAATTTGTGGTAAATTTATGGTCACTTGTGCACAGTATGGAACCTATAGCCTCGTCTCTCTTCTCCAAGCTATTTGTAGCCCTATTTTATGACCTCCTAGGCAGCAGTAAGAAGAATTGCCCCAATTTTGGGTAGGACATGTGACTATAAACAACAGTAAACCCCCAAATCTGGGAAAGTTTGTGGATAGAAACAGTGATAGGATGACCTCATCTACAATTTAGGTGAACCTGGGCATATTTCAGCCCCTTAATAGCGATAAAAAACATTGAATCTCCAAATCTGTGCATGATTTAGTCATCAAAAGATCAAACAACCACAAAACAGAGGTTTGGACTATGGGCACATTACAACGCTCAATCAGAAGCCAAAACAATCATAGAGAGGTATTTTATGGGTGAAATAGCAGCAACTCAGCATTGCAATCAGATCAAGGAAATTTAGACAATTATGAGTGCAAACAACAGTCAAAAGTCACATCACAGCCCCAAAATGATAAGCCACAACCACCTACAACATTTTTTGGGCATGAATTTAGCCTAAAAGACAAATCTTGGATAATTTTAGACCCTAAAAACCTAGGCTGAGCCAATTCTAAGAAATTCTAGGCATGTTGCAGCCCTATAAAATTAATTAACAACCACAAAAGAGGGAAGATATTCATTGTTGACCAGATTCTAAACATTTTTGGTGAGTTTACACATAGCAATAGTTAAAGAACAGTCTTAAAAAAATTTCCAAACCTGTGCACGAGAGAAATATTAGCCAAAACAACCCTAAAAATTAATTAACTCTGCCTCACCTTATCTCTAACTTGGTTGAAGTCGCCAAATAATGGTAGGATGAAGAGAATACTTTCATAGAAAAGGAAAATCAGATATAACTAGTGCAATACTTGGAATTTGTGCATCGATTGTTAGCTACCATGATTGTTAGATGCCATTAGCTCACCACTCAGCTGAAATATGGCAGGTACTCAACTGGGTGCATATCCTATAGTTCAATATCCCAAACATAATGAGAGTGATAAAAGATTACCGAGGAGTGAAAAACAAGGATTTTACATGCCTGCCTTTTTATTGATTAAGTTTGTTCTATGAATTTATTTCCTCTAATGGGTTGGGACTAGAACCCTAGTATGATCCTTGTACATGTGTATTGTAGTGAATTGTGGGCTTCAAATTTTAAGAAGCACTTCAATGCAATACATGACGATTTCATGGACCCTCTATAGCCCATGGTGTTATTTCACATGATGAGATATCCCAGGGACTGAACGTTGTTCCTGAGCATGATGATGGAAATAATAGCGATGACCCCTGCCTCCAAGAATTTAAAGACTTCATTATATATGGAGACATTTCTAGAGTTAAACCTGTAATGGAGAGACATTGAAAGGCTGCTCGTATGACCAATATAAGAATTACTAGGAGTATGAGTAATAAGAAACATAATATTGACCATCAGAAACAAAATGTTGATCCTAAAAAACATAGTGTTACCCCTAAAATATAGAATGTGGAGCCTATAAAACAAACCGATGATCTTAAAAAACAGAATGTTGAGCCGTTAAGGACAAGGCATAGTAATTTTCAAGATAACGAACTAGCATGGATAAGGCATAGTAATGTTTGAGATAATGAACCTTCATCTCCTTGGCCCAAGAAGCTTAGAACCAAATATGATGGTTTTCAGATCCCCGATCGTAAACTATTTTACTATGTTGAGCCATCATCACTAGTATTCAATAATTTTGAAGATAGCACATGGTTTGTTGAGCCTTTGAAGTAAACAATATACTCCAATGTCTCAAGAAATTTAGGATCATCAAAATTAATTAGGAATAAAAATAAGAAAAATGAAAAGTTAAAGGTAGAAATTGAAGAATTTCAGATCTTGGATAGGCATTTGAAGAATGAAAACAAGGTTATGAAGAAAAGGAGCTTTGAGTTACAAGAGGAACTTGAGAAATTAATGGAAAAGAACAAGAAATCAAGGAAACTTAACAAGACATGGTACAGACGAATTCAATGTTTAGCCATGCATAATAAGACATTGAAAAAGAAACTTAGGGCATATAAGAAAATAAAGGGATCCAATGTCAACATAGCTATTGGGACTGGAACTTGACACAGTTGCAACATTAATAAAGTTTTGTCAATTTTGAAACTTTTGATATTAGAACATTAGCTACACATATTTTGTTTGCATAAGGGAAGGAAAAATCTCAGGCTTGGTGTTGGGATTTCTATTTGATGTTATTTTCAGTTTTAGTTGTCCTCTCGACTTATTTTAACTTCTTCTTTTTTCCACATTATCATTCCTTTTGCCATACTTTCAATGAACCTTAAAAGGTAATTATTTGTTAATTTAATGATTTTTAGTTTGTTTTGCCTTCTACCCAAGTTACTTTTGCAACAAATTGTTGCTCTTTTCAAGACATTGTTTCATATATTCCCAAACTAATAGTAACTTGGTCTCTTGTAGAAAGGGGCTGCATACATAAATCAACCTTCCAACAAAAACTTCAAAGAAAATAATCTGTAAACATAAATTTGCCCAATAATTTGTAAACATAAACATAAAGCCACTCCTTTGCTTTTCTCTTTTTCATTGTTGGTTTATGCATTTTCTTGTTCTCACAAGTTTTAGAAGGCAATCTTTTCCACTTTTAACATCTTGTAATAACTATAAGTTTGCTATCATCTACTCAATCTTTCTTCCAATTTCCAACAAGGTATCGACATACAAAGACAAAAGAGCTCCTAGGATTTACTGTTTTGTTAGCCTAGTTCTCTTGGTATAATTTTGGATATGTTTGCAGGCATTTAGTTAGTTATTTTGAACATTTCATTATCATAGTTAGTTGGGTAGAAGAAGGATCCAAAACACATAAAAAAATTCCCTTGGAAATCAAAGAGAGCTTGAAACTTCTAGTACTTTTGTGATTCACTAATCCCCCCAAATCGATATTTTGATGAAAACATTTCCAAAATCCAAAATCCCTAAAGGATAAAACCATAACAACTAGATTTTTGGCCAAAGTTTGATCTATTCTTATGTCAAGTTATTCTATAAAAATTTCCTATATCAACTTGTTCTCAGTTCACTCACTCCGTTGTTTAGTCTTGCCATAGCCTTCAAGAAAACCACTTTATTCATTGCTTATATGGACATATGGATGTGTCTTACAAAAGATTTGTTGTGAACTGGCACCAATGAATTATTGAGATTAATGGTTTCATATCATTTTATTACTAACTATGGTTTAATCGTTATAGGTTATGTAACTTATAAGGGGATCCTGTAAGCGATCTCATTGTTTGGCATATACCCGAGCTTCTAAAAGAGAATCGGTGACATGGGTTTTTCTCCTATATGCTTCAATATTCTTCCATGTTAATATCAGATAAGCTCTAGGTTAACAGGGTGGATGCTCTTCATTAGCCAAGCCAACATTCAAATTATACCAATAACAATGTAATCAGTGAATATTGTGATCGTGTAGGCAACGTTCGAGGATATGGTCATGCAGTCACATGTCATTAGAATATCATTGGATCCAATTTATGCAATATATTTGTCAACATAAATGTAAATTGTGTTTATATTTATCATGTGTATTGTATGATCATATAAACTCGGTCTAGATATAAAAAAGGATTGAATGTTGATAGACCGGGTCAATACTCTGTTTCTTAAACTCTTTTAAATATCTGATTTATTAATATAAAAGGAACCGAGTTGATGTCCTATTATAATTTATGTGTGCATAAGAGTAGTCTCTAGTGACGTGGCTTTCTTAGAAGTGTGAAGCTAATTGGGAGGGCGCCTTGATTTGGATAACTATGCATTCAATCACTTAGATTATATAACTATATTTTGTTTTGTATGAATTTGTCTAGTTTATAATTAGTTGTATTGTATTTATTATTAGTTGGTTTCTGAGTTTGCATAATTTATAGATTACAAATCAAAGATCGTTCATAATCATTTCTTCAAAAGTGAATCATATGTTATCCTACCTAGTGTGTGAATTTCCTGTTTTCACCATGCAACTTTGGTAATTCCTAAAATGCATATTTACCTTTGCTTGTGATTTGATTTATTATGTGCCTACTTTTTTCAACCGTGGGACCTATTGTATTGTTGTTCTTAAGATGACTTTCTGTAATGACTTGAAGGAGTTCAAGTTCTCTTTATTCTGCCCCACTTTTAAGCTTCTAAGCAAGTTCAAGAACTCGAAATCAATATACTTACATCTGAGCGTTGAGAATGAGGTGAACTGCCTATTGATTTTTTCTTTATTAGGATTACCTACCATAAGTTCTTTGACCGGGGGTGATTAGACCATCAAGACTATAAACATATATTAATCAAAATAAGGTGGTAAGAACTTAAATTGAAGGAAGCTGGTAGGGAGAAGCTGGAAGGAAGCTGGTAGGGAGAAGCTGGAAGGAAGCTAGGTTTAGAGTTATATGGGGCAAGTTTCAAGATTGGTGGATGGAGGAAGGTCTCAGGCTATAGATTTCTTTCTAAGAAGGTGACTACAACGCTCTACAACTATAGTATACTAATTAAAACTACAAACTACTACTTGTCTCTAGAGCTATTACATACAATAAGGATAGTCTCACATATGTTCGATACCCTCGACCTTACACCTCACTTACGCCTAGGATCACGAGGTACAAATTTGGATTAAAGGAATGAATTATAAATTTCGGGTGCATTATAATAGTATCATCCATCTGTTCAAAAAGCTACGAGAAGGCATGGACTCCTGGAATTGAATATTGGTCATTGAGTAGCAGCATCAACATTTGGATGGACACCTGGTATAAACTCGTAGCAGCATGTAGTATCAGCATAAACTCTAGAATAAACTATTGGAGAAACACCTGAAATTTACTCATGCGATTGATGACATTGTCACCTGACATCAAATCAGCTATTGGCTGACTGGTAGTGACAATGTGTTGTATATGAGGGGCTATCATTTCCCAAAGAGAGAAAAATAAAATCAAACAATCTATTTCCACCTGGCATTGAAACCAAGAATGGACTACCAGCAGTGAGTATCACTACTAGCTAGTACCTAGAATAGACACACACTTGTATCAGTGGCTATAAACAATGATGGACTATTGGCTGACCGGCTTGTAATGAACTCCTGGGTCTTGGCTATTGTCGACCACAGGTCGGCTATGATCGGAAATTATGAACATGGGGGGCGTATTCTCTCCTCTCGGGTATGCTGTGAAGGTGACTCAGGTATGTGGGTACCTTAGGTTCCTTCTCTCTTCGTCGGGCGGTTTCTTTTGTCAATCCTGAAAAGCGAGCAAGGATCAAGGTACTCAACCTAAAATTGATTCCATCCTGCTCCTTTCCTTCTTCATATCCCGACAGAATACCCTCGGTTGAATACTCATAATCCAACTCCTAAAAATAAATCATCATCAATTGGAACTCAGCTCCTCTCGTTGCATATCAACGCAAGTCAACATCGTGATAGCATTCAGTGGTATGCAGTAAACATGTGTCCCATGTCGGTAATCCATCTCCCCCCAGTGTGCAGGCACCATCCATAAATCAAAGAAATCAAATCAGTTATGGAACCTAATGATGTTTAGGAGTTTGAGGACGAAGAGCAGGGTAGGATGATTATTTACCTTAGAATAATGAGAAAACCAAGAAATACAAATCCCATCTCAGAACACAGGCAAGGAGCTCATTGCCGAGAGAGGAGAAGTGCATTGATGATTGATTGGTATTGATTAGATTTGATTGACTTATAGGGGCGAGATCCAGGAGCAGTAAGTTTCCTAATAAGGCCCTCCAAGTTAAACAAAAAGCCTTTAACCTTAGGTATTAACAAAATGTAAGTAGGGTCTATTCCTAGCGAAGAACCAACACCAAATAAAGTACCGCCCATAGTATTTGAACTAGAGCTAGTAGATTCAGAAGGTAGGGCAGCCAAGAGCCAGTTGGTTCACGATAGAAAGGAAGTTATGCTACAAGGAATAGACAGTCTCTTTACCAGAAGGTAGTAATTGCCTATAATAGCTGCTCATCTTAGTTGATATAACCAGAAAGGGAAATACACTTGTCATGTCCATTAACTTGCATGATAATTATTTCGATGTCAAAGCTTGGATCGCTATATATGTGATTGTTAGTTATTCTCCCAAGTGAAAAAATGTATCATGTCGATAAAACTAGTGTAAAATCTGTGCGATGGTGATAATTTGATAGAGGTGGAAGAGATTGACTCAAAAAACCACAAATAATGAATGGATTCCAGAAAGGAAGAAGAAAAAATACATGGAAAATTAGAAGAATCACTATTCCATATAATTTTCATTGTACATACCTTGCCTTGACTATATAGTTCTGAATTTTGCTCCCCCCATACCCTCTTGTCACTGTATGAAATATTTATAGGTGTTTTTCTACGTAACAATATTTTCAATATTTCCCATTGCTCTTTCAAACCCTCACTAAGGTTTATACTTTTCCAGTTAATCTATGTTCCTTTAACATCCAACTTAGAGATATCTAATAATGAATGAAGCTGATTTTTTGACATCCAGTTGTGCAAGGGTTTCCGTTCTAGTTGATTTCTTAACTCCATTCCTAAAATTTTGTCATCCCATAGTTTAATGGAGTGTGCATTTACCAACATCCAACTAGAATGAGTCTTTATAATGCTTAAAGAAAAACTAGGCTTTAGAATGCTGTGTTTTATTCATAGTACCTGACTCGTGAATATAGGATCATTTCTAGCCTACAGTTGAAGCCCTAATAGGAGAGATTTATGGCAGACAACAGTGAAATCAAAGGTTAATTTGTGGTAAATTTATGGTCACCTGTGCACAGTATGGAACCTCCAGCCTCGTCTCTCTTCTCCAAGTTGTTTGCAACCATATTTTATGACCTCCTAGGCAGCAGTAAGAAGAATTACTCCAATTCTGGGTAGGACCTGTGACTATAAACAACAGTAAACCCCCAAATATGGGAAATTTTGTGGATAGAAACAGTGATAAGACGACCTCCTCTACAATTTAGGTGAACTTGGGCATATTTCAGCCCCTTAATAGCGATAAAAAAAACTGAATCTCCAAATATGTGCATGATTTAGCCATCAAATGATCAAACAACCACAAAATAGAGGTCTAGACTCTAGGCACATTACAACCTTCAATCAGAAACCCAAACATTCATAGAGAGGTATTTTATGGGTGAAACAATAGCAACTCAGCATCGCCATCAGATCAGGGAACTTTAGACAATTCTGAGTGTAAACAACGGTCAAAAGTCACATCACAGCCCCAAAATGATAAGCCACAACCACCTACAACATTGTTTGGGCACGGCTTTAGCCTAAAAGACAAATCTTGGATAATTTCAGATCCTAAAAACCTAGGCTGAGCCAATTCTAAGAAATTCTAGGCATGTTGCAGCCCTATAAAATTAATTAACAACCACAAAAGAGGGAAGATATTCATTGTTGACCAGATTCTGAACATTTTTGGTGAGTTTTCACATAGCAACAGTTAAAGAACAGTCTTAAAAAAGTTTCCAAACCTGTGCACGAGAGAAATAGCAGCCACACAACCCTAAAAATTAATTAACTCTGCCTCACCTTATCCTCCTTTGCATTCAAGCTTTGCATTATGGCTCTCTGCTCTAGTTTTGGTAATGCAAGTGGGATTGTGTTCAATGCTGTGGACTGGGGTGTTCATGCAGCTGTTGTGAGAGACCGAGAGTTAAAAACCCAACCCCATATTTCCAATCAGGTGGGCTAAATTGGTAAGTTTACAGTGGTTGGCTCTCTACTTTCAAACCCGTGGAAAATTCCTGTTGGAAGTTTTAGATTGTTGGTTTAGTTCAAATTGTAGAAGAGCAGCCTACACCGCTCACCCTCCCTCCTTTGTGTAAATTGCTCTGTATTTTTTAAGCCTGGGAGATGCTAAGCATGCTCATTCAAGTAGACTGAGAAAGAGACGGTTCATTCTCTGAATTGAGAATGGATAGGGGAGAAGCCCTCGGTGAAATTATGAACATTAAGAAGATGTTGAAGAGGATGAATTCCCAGATGGAAGGAATGAAACAGTCCATTGACCATATGAACAACCATATGGAGCAGCAGAACAAGAAGTGTGATGGGCTTGAAACCAAAGTTAGGGAACAGGGGGAACATATAGAGCAACTTTTCAATGAAAGATAAATGCATTTGATTATGATCTTGAGTTTCACCCAAGGCAACCAGTCTTATGTTGGGCATTGCACGGTCATAAAAGAAATCTAAGAAGAGATAGTCCAACAGACTACTATGGGAATATTTGAAGTTCCAAGCTCCCAGGTTCAGGCTTAGGATCAAAATGACCAGTACATGGATGAAAACCATAGTGGCCATGTTTTCTCATAAATATGTAATGATTATATGTTTTTCAGATGCATATTATTACTAGGGCAATTTGTTAAGGAGTATAGTTGTATGTGTTGAAAATCCTTGTTTAACAGCTTGCTGGTTTAATGAACAATTTCGTGAGTTTCACTTCAGCCGGTTATGCATAGGCTTGAAGTTACTTATGAAATTTCTCTGAACAATTTAAACACGCTGAAAACAACTAACAGGCTGTAAATAAACACATGCACACCATAAAATTTGACGCAGTAATTTTTGGCAAATTTGCCCTGGAAAAACCCCCACGGGGAAAACCAGTTTGAGATGAGAGCTTTTATTATTTCTTCAGTAAAATGTAGGACAGAAAATGAAAGATGAAAATACAACTTATCTCCACCAGAATTTCTCTCAGCAATAAATGCACATGTACAGCAAACCCTGACCGTACATCTCCTCGAATTTTGTGCCAAATCAGACAGCAGGCCGTACAGCAGATCAGCCGTACAGGATCCTCGAAATTCGTGCCCTAATTATTGCAGTCCGTACAGCATTAAATTCATACTGTACTTTACCTCGAAATTCGTGCTGATTAGCTCTGCCGTACACAGTCCGTACTCCTCGGGATCCATGCAGCATTTAATGCACTGACAGCAGACCGTACACCTAGAAAATCGTGCAGATCAGCCGTACTTCCTCCTCGAAAATCGTGCCAATAAATGCAGCCATACTCTGGCAATTAATGCAGCCGTACACCAGCAATAAATGTGGCCGTACACCTCGGGAACCGTGCAAGCAAAACACTGAATTCTTCAGCTTCAAACCCTAACCTGGAATTTGACCTCCTTGAGCAAAATCGACCTCCTTGAGCTCTCTCTTCTCCTTCACTTGAAAAATGAACAAGTGATTCACTTTTGCCTCCCTCACCCCTTTTTATAATTTCCAAGCGAGAGTGAAATTCTCATTTATTTATTTCCCATAAATAAATTCACTCACTCACTTACTTTATCAAAAGTGACTATAGTCTTAAAATCACATTTAAGTGACTTTAATGTGAGGGTCACATTTTTCCCTCTTAAGTGACTTAGGCAAAATAAAGCCACCTAGGGAACATCTGACTAGGTACAAAAATCAACAGTATGAACTTTCTGAAAATTTTGTATGCACTATGGGCCTATAAGGTTGAAGGTTTTTTGGAACAATCTGCTGAACTCTGGGCATACAATTTTATTTTTGAAATTACTGTTTCCCAAAAGATGATAAATACCTTTCAATGTTTCATAACATAAAAAGAGTGATGTTCTTATTTATCACCTCTAGGCCTACAACCTTACCCTATAATGATGATGTGAGATGGATGTTATTGGTCAGATGTATAAACTGTGAAAGCTTGAAGGTATAGTAAGTAAACGGTTCATGTAAACCTTTAGAGAAAAAAATCTAACTTGGTTGAAGTTGCCAAATAATGGCAGGATGAAGAGAATACTTTCACAGAAAAGGAAAATCAGATATACCTAATGCAATACTTTAAATTTATGCATCGATTGTTAGCTACCATGATTGTTATTAACTCACCACTCAGCTGAAATATGGCATGTATTCAATTGGGTGCATATCCTATAGTTCAATATACCGAACACCGTGAGAGTGATAAAAGATTATCGAGGAGTGAAAAACAAGGCTTTTACATGCCTGCCTTTTTTTTATTAAGTTTGTTCCATGATTTTATTTCCTCTAATGGGTTGGGACTAGAACCCTAGTATGCTCCTTGTACATGTGTATTGTAGTGAATTGTGGGCTTCAAATTTCAAGAAGCACTTCAATGCAATACATGACGATTTCATGGACCCTCTATACTCCATTGTGTTATTTCACATGATGAGATATCTCAGGGACTAAACGTTGTTCCTGAGCACGATGATGGAAATAATAGCGATGACCCCTTCCTCCAAGAATTCAAAGACTTCATTATATATGGAGAGATTTCTAGAGTTAAACTTGTAAAGGAGAGACATGGACAGGCTGCTCGTATGACCAATAGAAGAATTACTAGGAGTATGAGTAATAAGAAACATAAGAAACAAAATATTGAGCATAAGAAACAAAATGTTGAGCCTGAAAAACATAGTATTGCCCCTAAAATATAGAATGTGGAGCCTATAAAACAAACTGATGAGCTTAAAAAATAGAATGTTGAGCCAACAAGGACATGGCATAGTAATTTTCAAGATAATGAACTAGCATGGACATGGCATAGTAATGTTTGAGATAATGAACCTTCATCTCCTTGGCCCAAGAAGCTTAGAACCAAATATTATGGTTTTATGGATGTTATTGGTCGGATGCCCAACCTTACCTCTCATAGCCTCTATTTCCTCATACTTTGATCGTTGTCCTTGCCAATGAATTTTTCCCCTTATCTTAACCATTTACCCTCTTGTGAGATCAATGTTTGAATCCCTACCCTCCCATGGCTTCCCTTGGTTTGCCTTCATGGACTATATACATAAAAATAGACCATGGAGTAACTAAAAAGGGCCCTTGGGGCTTAAATTATCATAGTTAAGTACCTCTTTTGCACAAACTATTTGTAATGCGACTCTTCAGATAACCATTCTCCATATCCACATTTGAATGTAAATATCACCTCCCTATCACAAAACGCCTTTATACATATGTTTTCACATTCCAATGCTTACAACTAAGCCTTAACCTTTGCTTTGTTATAACAAACTACAAGTAACAAACTACAAGCCATCATGAACCTCAAGCTAAAGCTACAAGTCAAATCCCAAATCCAAGCTAAACTACAAGTTAAGTCCAATCTATTATATAAATATGAACTACCTTCTTGGCAGACCATTTGATTCTTCATATGCAGGATTGGGAGTTAGACAATTGAAAATGATGATGTACCTATTTTTTGGTAACTAATTGAGCTTTGATACTTCTGAGGCCTTAACCAATCCATCCAAGCTAAACTGCAAGTTAAGGCCAATCTATTATATAAATGTATTATGCGTTGAAATATATATGAACTACCTTCTTGGAAGACCATCTGATTCTTCATATGCAGGATTGGGAGTTAGACAATTGAAAATGATGATGTACATACTTTTTACTAACTAATTGAGATATGATACTTCTAAGGCCTCAGCCAATCCATCCAAGCTAAACTGAAAGTTAAGCCCAATCTATTATATAAATTTATTACGTGTTGAAATATATATGAACTACCTTCTTGGCAGACCATCTGATTCTTCATATGCGGGATTGGGAGTTAGACAATTGAAAACGATGAAGTACCTATTTTTTGCTAACTAATAGAGCTATGATACTTCTGAGGCCTCAACCAATCCATCCAACATATTCAATGGTGTGCATATCATAGAGATACAAGGGAGGCCATTGTTTAGTTAACCAAAATATATTTGGAGATCATGGTTGGCTTGTTCATGGATTTGATGAGGGTCCCATTAAAATTTGAAAAGGAAGAGCTAGAAGGGTTGTACTTGTTACTAACCTCTGTAATGCACTGTGTAGAGTCTAGACCGGGATTTGGAATCTTGAAGCAGAGTCATAGTGTGCACTATGCAGAGTCCAAAATCAGAATCTTGAAGCAGAGTGGCAGAGTCCAGAGTCCAGACCCGCATTATATAGGGATTTTTGGCCAAATTTGGCGCTGAAACGGTCAAAATCACACCGTTAAGCGGATTTTAGTAAAAATCAACCAATATTTCGAAAAAATTGCTCTGAAGATCCATAAATTGATGGCGAACCCACAGGTTTTTCCTCCATCACCCAAAATCAATGGCGAACTACTAGTTTTTTCCTCCATCACACAGAAAATCAGGGTGAACCAACAACAAATTTGCTCCATCACCAAATATCAGGGCGAACCACGAGTGCCTCTTCTCCATTACCCGAAAATCTGGGCGAGCACGCGATTTTGGGTTTCTTCTACAAGGAAAATTTTGATTTTTGGTTTTATCAAAATTGGCTAATGTATTTAATATAGTTAGGGATTTTATAAATAATGGGATAATATATTAAAATTAAAAAAAACCTTTCCTATGTTGAAAAATCGCCCACAACTTTTTGGTGACCCTTTTAATTTCTCCCATGGGCTATAATTTTCCCTGATCTAGAGAGTTTAGGAAAGAATTGGGGTTTTTAGCCAATTTTGTCCTAGGGAAGTCCTGCACAATGGAGGCTGCCAAAAAACTGTACGACCTCAATGAAGTTATCATATGGAAGTATGTATGGGTAGGTGGATTTTTCAATGACATACAGGAACTTACAAAATCGAAAATGACTGAATATAACTCATAGAATTGAAGAAAAAACGAGACTAGTCAATTTAGCCTAGTCATCTAGCTAGGGTGCATAGAAACACATGAAATTCGTGGAAGAAGCACACATCATATATGAGAAATAAATTTAACAGAGCCTGATACAACTTATATCAACATATTACATCACTCATAATCATTCTCATATCCTTAACTCATTTATTATCACATTTACTTGACCAAAAACCCTCGTTTAAGCATGGAGTGAAGCTCATTGATAGAAGATGTGACATATGAACTAATTGTAAAGTGTGTTGATAGTAATACAGAGTTTGATGAAGTTTTATAACGTATCATAGGCAAATGAAATGATTATACAAGTTGTAAAGGTGAGACTAGCTCGTCGAGAAGCTTACTAGCTCCATCTTCAGGCCTTTCCAAACAGGGTAAGGGTGATTTGAATTCTCTATTTTGGACTTGGGGGAATTATATATGTATATTAATGACTCATCAGAAAATGAATGGAGTTATTTGGAGTCATTCAAGTCGAAATATGAAAGTTACAACAAAACTAGTCACTTTCCAATGCAAATCTAGACTAGGTTGACTTAAAATGAGTAAATCTCATCCATTTCGAATACGATTGAGATAAAAATTGTAGATAATTTTTATGAGATAATATTACAGCCAATAAACTTGAAAAAACTCTCATCGATGAACTATAGCACTCTCTTCAACATTGTCCATCATTACAGTGTATTTTAAAGACAATATTCAAGGAAGGGAATGGGGGTTTAAACCCTTAGATACAGGAAAATCATTGACCTATTAATGAAACATGATATACATTCATGGATGGCTGGAGGCTGCTAAAAAATCCTGAATGAACTTAGAGAGGCTTCTCCATAGTTATAGTATAACCTACAATGAGAAGGGGAGAAGAGGGGAGAAGGGGAACAATGGACTTGGGGAACATCACCCAAGATACTGAGGCTCACCACTCAGAAATGAAGCTTAAGATTCAATCAATTAAAAAAAATACATTAACCAAACTGTGTGAATGAGCTTGAATTGTTATTCAATATAACTCTGGGTGACTTTTTTTAGCAAGTAGAGGAAATTGGTGACGTGTTAGAACAAGTCAACCACCTGGAAGCCATAACCCTAGCCACATAAGTGCCCTCCTTGAGAAAATTGGAATGTAGGACCATGTGGAGATGTTTCCCTGTACAAGTCATCCATTTGGTGTAGCAACTGCGCCCTCCTTTTCCAAAACTTTCTTGCTTTTGTTCTGACAACTTTTCTGAGTCTGCAAAAGGAAATTGCGCCCTCCTTTGTCAAAACTTTCTTGCTTTTCTTATGACATATTTTGTCATATCTTTTTGGCACTTTCCCTTTTCTCTCTCTAACTGCTTTTGTCATAGGGTGTCCACTTTCTTGATCTCCTCCCTTGGCAAGTTGACTTTCCAATTGTTCCTGACATGGCAAGCTCATTTCTATTAAATTGAGAACATAGATTTGTGGACAAACACACAACTCACATGATAGATCACACAATTTACTCAGTTATTGAAGAATGAAACAATGCAAAAATGGCTTGCAGCTGTGAATTCTTTTCATTAATCAAAGAGTAATTAGATAGATAATTACAATGAAGTACAATGGCTTTAATAGCCACAAGCAATTCGAATCCACATGAGGAAGTTCGAATTGATTAGACTCTACTTGACTGTAGGTAACCAAGACCTTGTCTAAATCACTATCGGAGGACTCAATAGTTAACTGACCTTGTCTAAACCATAACAGGAGTTCATTGGAGCTCTAAAACATAACTCAAGTGTTACATTCAGTGTTGACTAAGGTTAACTCACAGTGGTAGGTGAGAAATGCGCCCCACATGTGTTCAGTCAAGTAAACCTAGCGCTAACTGAATGTAGAGGACTAGAACTGAATGTAACTCACTCCTAACTTAGCTTGGCTAGTCATTAACTGAAGTGAACTGACCTTGGTTGGTTTCGACACTCCCAGTGGCTTCCTAAATTGTAGGGATTGGTCTAGGAGGCTCCTAAACTGATGCAATCAAGTGCAATCAGTGGCAGTAAGCCTCAATTAGTGTTCCCCACACTTTAGTAACTAAAACATGTGCCCCAATTAGGTCAAGTGGACTCAATGGTGTTAATGACTATAAATAGACTGGATGGACTCCTGATTTAGACATGACTCACGATTTAGACATATGACCAAATTTGGACAAGGGAGGATTAATAATCCTAACAATTTCCACATGTTATTTGCACAATAATTAATCAATGGAAATAATTAAATTCAAGTACATGCCTTAATAATAATAATTTATCAAAATTTCCCTAGGCTAATTAATTAATGCGAGTCATAAATAATATTTGGAAAAAATTCCCCATGTGAGGTAATTAACATGTGTCTTTGACCCCCTAATGTGTTGGGCATGGTCAACACTTTTATGTCAAAAAATATGGGGACATGACACCATACCTCAATAGGGTCATTGATGCAACAATTAATGATTCATCATTTATGAGAAGAAACCATGCTAAGGTATCTATTTCAATATGTGTGCATAGTTTATTTACGTTAGATCGTTTATCCATGCATTCCTAACTAATTCAACATTTGGTGATTGTATCCATTGGAAAAAGCAGTGATTTGCCCCTCCAGTATAGTTGTGGATGTGATTGAGCATCATGTTCATACTACAACTCCATTTGATACAAAATAGACCCAGTCTCCTATGGAGTCTATTTTTTATTTGAGATGTTGATTCATTACAAAGTGTTTTAATAGTCTTACATGCATATGTTGATAATTGTTGAATTAATTGAGATATGATTTTATTTGCAAAGAAAATTTATAGAGAGGCTCTCAACGAGGAGGAAACAATAAGCATTGATACCTCAAATGGATTCAATGAGTGTTTGTTATAAGTAATTGAGTTGCAATTTATTTTTAAAGAATTTTAGTGCTTATGTATTAATGTAGTTACCTGACCAATAAACTTGATCTTTGGTTCTTAGACTTTAGAGATGCATACTGGTCCTAGACAGAGGCCTGATGCATCAAAGTCGAGAAAAAATAAGAGGAAGATCGATTTTTTATGTGTAGTCTAGGACAACCGTACTTTGGGATACATGTACAACATTATAATTTTTAATACAAGTACATTGATAGGACTCTCGACTTTGTAATAATTTTTATTATAAACTTTTATTTTTGTATTATAACTTGCTCAAGATAATTTATTTCATATTTTATCTTGACATATTCACAAAAGTATTCAGTGTGATCAGTGGCCAATAATGTTTGTATATGATTAGTTTCCATTGTTTGATAGCTTGGACATTTGCATGCAGATTTTAGTTATAACATTGAGTAATTCTTTGTGGCATATAACAGAGTGAAAATACTGATATGCAATTGGATTTTGTGTTGTAGAAGAAAAAACGAGCTCATATATGAGGCATTGGTCTATATTTGTTGTTGCACAAAATACTATTGGAATGTTATCTTCTTAACAAGTTTGTGAAAGAGAGCATGAAGGTGGCATGAAGTGGGAATGTGACATGAGATAAGTACTAGATGAATTATTTGTTTAAGCCAATAAATATTCATAACTCTTTGAGGTTCACCCATAAATATTCATAAATATACTTTAATATAAGTTGTACCACCCTGATAAATATGAATAAATCTACTTTAAGAAGTTGTCCGACCCTAATTATCTACCTCTATACTATGATAACTTGAGAAGAAGAAATGCAGTTATGGTAATCTCGATCGATACCTAGATATTTTGTAAATGTTTGAGATAATAAAAATATATTAATAAAACTTTCTACCGTGCATTTATTGAGCTATGGTACATTGCATTTCAACATTTATGAAACCTTGATTCAATGATTCTACCACAAAGGCCAATTTGGATCTAACTATTTTGGACATGTTGTTTCTTCTTAATGTTGCAAGTGTGTCATGAAAACCTAGTGCACATATTTTATGAAAAACTTAGCATTGTCACGGAAATCACCATAAATGTGAAGGTTCTTGATGATTTGAATAGTTTTCCCATGTGGTGTACTCATAATCCCAAATACACTCCCCAACCTCTCACTATGATATTAGAGATGCTTTTATTTATACACCTTATTAAC
This sequence comes from Pseudotsuga menziesii, assembly GCA_001517045.1. Taxonomy (NCBI): domain Eukaryota; kingdom Viridiplantae; phylum Streptophyta; class Pinopsida; order Pinales; family Pinaceae; genus Pseudotsuga; species Pseudotsuga menziesii. The sequence goes on from LPNX010051214.1 coordinate 106,658, forward strand.
ATCATGCTAAACAAAGTTTGTGTTGGGTACATGTACCTTACCTCTTTAATTTTTAATTTTTCCTTAACAACTATGCACATTTATAATGTTCTTAACCACAATCCAATTTCAATGTGATATTTTTTCAGCCCTCTATCTTATCATGGTCACCATCTATGTTGGATCCTCCCACTTACTAGATGTAGCATAGATATTTGATAAAAATACATAAATTGTAAAGTCACATTGTTCCAATTTAAATATGTGCTTTGTTGTACACTTACCTATTTCCATATTGCCATATATTTTGCATGATCCTATTACCCCATGAATTACTTATGTGCCATAGATCTCCATTTAAGGCCCAATTTCTAGTTTTTATAATTTAGGGCACTTGAAAGCCCCTAATTTCTTCAAAAGCTAACATATCTTCACAAACCATATTTTTAAACCCTAAGCATGGCTTGGTTGAAGTGAACCACCTGTTATAATTTATAATTTCCCTCAAGAAAAACAAAGAAAAAGTTTTCAATTTCCCTCAAGAAATTTGAAGACCTTTGGAAGGAAAGCGAGTTACCATTCCGCAACAGCAGGCAGGACGAAAGACTTTTTGGTAACTCAACAAAGCGTTTTTTATATTATTTTGCGACCTAGGTGATGCAAGGTCTAACAATATAGACTTGCTCTGTGCTAGAAATGACGCTACATAGAGATCTAATCTCCTCTTGCGCTTTAGATCTTAACCTCGATCATTAAATGAAATTCCAATATGTTGTAGAAATTAAACAGAGATATAGGAAATACAACCAATATTCATTCACTCGACAATAAAAGCATTTGAACCTTAACAAAAATTCATCCACATACTACATAAGATAGCAAGAAAATCACAGTTTATAAATGCATAATTCCATTTAAAATTCTGTACATGATTTCAGACTCAGGATTCTCCTTACCTATCTATCCTCTACCTGTATGCTGGCTTGATCACTCCATTATTTGTCCCCATCATTTCTCTATGCCCTCAAGCTTACATTCGTAAAGAAATAGTCATTAACTAAATGGCATCTATTTCCTCAACTCGACCCTATCTCTATAAATTGTCTTCTAAAAATAGAACTCTATCTATCTATCCAAATGACGCCACTAGTTTCAAGACTCCTTGAATTCTGCTAGTAAGCACAGATTCTTTACATGACAAAGTACTTAAGCGATGACGCATCACTTATCTAGAATTTTCGAGAAGATCAGCTAATAAATTAGGAAAAATACCAATAATTACATTAAGGAATTGAATTCCTCATGAAATGTCATGTCAAGACCCGTTCTTGGGCAGATTAGCCAAGTTAATTTTATGATCCTATGCTCATGCATCACCACCATCACTATGAAAATCGACCATGATACCTTGCCTTCACAACGTGTGTGAACCCACCACGATGCCATATTCTTGCAAGTTGGAACCATATGGCACCAACATACTATAGCAGATATTTTTTTAGTGTGGAAATCTCAACCAAAATATCCATGAAAGGTTAGGTATCACAACACAGTTCACATAGGCTTAGATGCATAAAACATATTTTGAATATGGTCTTTGTGAAACCTTAGCAAAGTTTCATTGTGTAGGCTTTATCCTTAAGTATCATGAATTTTATGAAGAGTTTAGCAATACAAGCAGTGGAAAATCTGTTCATCCACAATTCTAGTGTTTGTATAATTATACAACAAAGATTTGATTGAAGGAAGTGTCTTCCAATGTGGAGGGAGTATCATAAAGGTTCAAATGTTTGGAAGGCAGTCAAGCCTCTTATAATTTTTGAAAACCTTGGTATAGAACCCTAATGCACGTTCCAACGCACAAAAAAACCCTAATGCACGTTCCAACGCACAACACCAAGACGCAAATCAACAGCTACGAGTGTCCTTGATACATCTTCTAGCTTTTCGTAACTCTAAATACTTATGAAACTATGAATCCTCTAAATCCTTATGAAACTATGAATCCTATGTAAATAATAGATGTGGCCCTTGATGAAAAATACCTTGTTTTCAATTTATAATCATTTGAAACAAATATAAAGGAATCAAAGACAATAAAGAGCCTAGAGACCATTGACCGAGTTTCAATCTCAATCTATCCAATAATAATGGAGATCAATGGATTTCAATCCATATACATTTGATCTAGAGCTACAACATCTTCAAACCCTTGATCGTAAAGATCCACATAAATGTTGTACACCACTTCTATACAGACCAAAATATTGCTTAACCCCAAGTTATTTAATTAATTAACAACAAATGCTAACCATAATCTAAAAGTTGACATTAGTATTCCCCAACTCTAAAACAAAAACTAACACACAATGGCGGAGTGAAGAAATCAACCAATTACCCACATAAATGCTATGCACCACTCTTATAAAGACCAAAATATTGTTTAAACCCAAGTTAATTAATTATAAGATCTTTCTATATTCATAATAAAAAAGTTGAATACATAAGCCTCATTTTCCCATGGCCATGAAGGGACACTATGCACCCACAACAATTTAGGATTTAAGAGTGTTAACAAAACCTAAACAACTCATGCCCAATGATTATCTCATATCCTCCTTTTATCCAATGCCCCATCAAAATGGGCAATAAATGCTCCACTAATTCCACTTACATACAAAATCTTATTTCACATTTTTACCCCATTATTACATTGACCATAAAGTAAATCATTTTATATTCATAATAAAATAGTTGAATACATAAGCCTCCTTTTCCCATGGCCACACGGGACACTATGCACCCACAACAATTTAGGATTTAAGAGTGTTTACAAAACAAAACCTAAACAACTCATGCTCAATGATAATCTCATAACCTCCTTTTATCCAATGCCCGATCAAAATGGGCAATAAATGCTCCACTAAATCCACTTACATACAAAATCCTTTTTTACATTTTTATCCCATTATTACATTGACCATAACGTAATTCATTATTGACCATTTTACATTTTTATCCCATTATTACATGGACCATAACTTAATTCATTATTGACCATGAGGTAAGTCATTTTATATTCATAATAAAATAGTTGAATACATAAGCCTCATTTTCCCATGGCCAACAAGGGACACTATGCACCCACAACAATTTAGGATTTAAGAGTGTTTACAAAACAAAACCTAAACAACTCATGCCCAATGATTATCTCATAACCTCCTTTTACCAATGCCCGATCAAAATGGGCAATAAATTTGATTTTCCACTAATTCCACTTACATACAAAATCCTTTTTTACATTTTTATCCCATTATTACATTGACCATAACGTAATTCATTATTGACCATTTTACACTTTTATCCCATTATTACATGGACCATAACTTAATTCATTATTGACCATGAGGTAAGTCATTTTATATTCATAATAAAATAGTTGAATACATAAGCCTCATTTTCCCATGGCCAAGAAGGGACACTATGCACCCACAACAATTTAGGATTTAAGAGTGTTTACAAAGCAAAACCTAAACAACTCACGCCCAATGATTATCTCATAACCTCCTTTTACCAATGCCGGATCAAAATGGGCAATAAATTTGATTTTCCACTAATTCCACTTACATACAAAATCCTTTTTTACATTTTTACCTCATTATTACATTTACCATAACTTAATTCATTATTGACCATAACGTAATTAATTTTGTATTCATAATAAAATAGTTGAATAGATAAGCCTCCTTTTCCCATGGCCAACCAGGGACACTATGCACCCACAACAATTTAGGATTTAAGAGTGTTTACAAAACAAAACCTAAACAAATCATGCCCAATGATTATCTCATAACCTCCTTTTATCCAATGCCCAATAAAAATGGACAATAAGTTCTCCACTAATTCCACTTACATACAAAATCCCTTTTTACATTTTTACCCCATTATTACATTGACCATAACTTAATTCATTTTATATTCATAATAAAATAGTTTACCATGGCCATTAAGGGACACTATGCACCCACAATAATTTGGGATTTAAGAGTGCTTACAAAACAAAACCTAAACAACTCATGCCCAATGGTTATCTCACAACCTCCTTTTATCCAATGCCCGATCAAAATGGGCAATAAATGCTCCACTAATTCCACTTACATACAAAATCCTTTTTTACATTTTTACCCCATTATTACATTGACCATAAAGTAATTCATTTTATATTCATAATAAGAGACTTGAATACATAAGCCTCATTTTCCCATGGCCATGAAGAGACACTATGCACCCACAACAATTTAGGATTTAAGAGTGTACCTAAACAACTCATGTCCAATGATGATCTCATAACCTCCTTTTATCCAATGCCTTTTCCCATGGCCATCAAGAGACACTATGCACCCACAACAATTTAGGATTTAAGAGTGTTTACAAAACAAAACCTAAACAACTCATGCCCAATGATTATCTCATAACCTCCTTTTATCCAATGCCCCATCAAAATGAGGAATAAATGCTCCACTAATTTTATTGACATACAAAATATTTTTTACATTTTACCCCATTATTACATTGACCATAACATAATTAATTTTATATTCATAATAACATAGTTGAATACATAAGCCTCCTTTTTCCATGGCCATCAAGGGACACTATGCACCCACAACAATTTAGGATTTAAGAGTGTTTACAAAACAAAACCTAAACAACTCATGCCCAATGATTATCTCATAATCTCCTTTTATCCAATGCCCGATCAAAATGGGCAATAAATGATCTACTAACTCCACTTACATACAAAATCATTTTTTACATTTTTATCCCATTATTACATATTTGACCCACTTAATTCATTATTGACCATAACTTACGAGCATAATAACCATGTTGCGCTTAAAGGAAACTGGGACCAATAGACCCACTTCATAGCTACTAATTATTTGAGTATGTAAAGTAGTTAGAATAAAATAAATCAGACTCAAGGGATAGTCAAATTAAAAAAATAAGTTTGAATGAAAATATGATGAATCTATGTTATGATTCAAGGTGGGAAAGACCATACTCCTCTCAACCAAGATATATATAAATCAGACTCGAGGGATAGTCAAATTAAAAAAATAAGTTTGAATGAAAATATGATGAATCTATGTTATGATTCAAGGTGGGAAAGACCATACTCCTCTCAACCTATATATATATATATATATAAAAGTTGAAAATTATTTTTATTCTTTTTAATTTATCTAAAATGGATCAACATGTCTTAACTAATTGAAAGACTCAACCAAAATTCAAATTCTTTTAGCAAGGATTTTTTATTATTTTATATCTAATCTTTTAGATCCAAAATTAAGATGGATATATATACTAGTTTATTTCATATAGTTATTTTCTATTTATTTTTTACATTAAAAATAAGATTTCATGTTTTTTTCTCTATTTTAATTTATGCAATAAAATTAAATGTAAAGTAAATTTAGCTTCTTTCAATATAGAAAATGTAAATATAAACATCATTTAAGGACTTACATTGTAAATATTAATTTTTAGTTTTAATCTTCCAACATTTATGATGCGTTTTCTACACTAAAGCATTTGGTTCATGGTTAAAAGCAATTTATTTGATTCAGTTATTTTTTAATATTGACATTGTAGTTATTGATTTTTCAATATATCTAATACATTTTTTAATATACATTTTACTTTATATAAAACTGTTATTTATAAAAAAAAACTATATATTAAATTTTCAAAACGAAAAAATAAAAAATATTTTAATTTAACTATTTTTAATATTAAAATTAGAAACATTTTTTTTTTTAAGACACATCCATCTTCCTTCATAAAATCAAATCATATAAAATTCTATCAATCCAATTCAGATTAACTATTCTAGTTATATAAATAGTAATAAAAAAAATCAATTTGAAAAATATAATTAAGTTCAAGGAAACAATATAAAATTTTAAAATAATCATGAACCACAAATTTGTAACCAAATATATAATATAATGTAAATACAAATTTGTAACCAAATATATAATGTAAATATCATAATACTATTAACTAGATAAATTAAAAGAGGATAATCTTATAATTGGGCTACAATGTGGAAAAAATAAATCATTAATTCAGAAAAATGGACCCACTTAAAGTGTATAATTTTAAGTTAATACAAAATAATTGATGATCATTATGATTTTAACTTCTATTGAGACTATATTTAGTTTATCAAATTTTAAAAGAGACATAGATTATTTGATTTGTTTTAAAATATCATTCCTATATTCAAAAAGTATAAAGAGGAACATATCTAGTTGACGATACTTTTGAGGATCTAAAATGATAGAGAGATCATTCTTGGAGCAAAAATTATGGAACTGAGATATAACGTGGATGTCCGTAGGGAATTTTAAGAGAAAGCGATTATAAATTAGTAACTTGATGGAAAATCCTTTTAGTCCAAAGTGTTTTAGTGGTTGTCCAATGTAGATTTTCACTATGAAGCTCATGAAAGTTCGTTTGAAGATATTTTCTTTTAACCTCCAGATCGCAACACATTTTTCTTTGAAGGTAGAAGTAATAATATTTTGCAAAGTAACAATTTCCTCAATTCTCCAATAATTTAACCAAGTGATAGCATCTTTAAGTTGCCCCAAATTAAGGTGTAAGTAGTTATAACAAGAATTAAAATTAACAATTTTAGGAAACCAATGGTCTCCTATATTGTTTAAATCAATTATAAACAAACTTATTATAATAAAAACAATTTAAAATATAAATCATCAATTAAAAAAAAAATAATCAAACTATAAATGTTTAAGTTGGTATCGAATAATTATAACTAGGGTAAGTTAATCTTTTACATATATTTTCATTATAAATTTAAATAAGTTTCTATTTAAAGTTGAAAGAAGCAACGCCTTTAAGAAGTATTAGAATTGAATTTTCTTTGGAAGGTCCCGAAAATGAGAGAAATACACATTGCTAACCAAGTAAACTTCTCAACAAACCTCCTCGGGAACTTTCTCAAACATCATTATACCAATCCTCGTATCTTTCCCTAGGTAGATAAGGTGTCATACCTTCCCACTCATAGAGAGTGTTATGAAAAAAAGGCTACCACATTCCTTTCCTTGCTTGTTGGGTGAGAACTTTCCCAAGTAGATAAAGTGTCATAACATTCCCATATATATTTACGAAGTGCAATCCCCAATGGGAAATGGTTTTTCCATGGGAAGGAAATTCAATGGTTGTCCATGATTAAATCCCCAATGGGAAATGGATTTTCCATGGGAAGGAAATTCAATGGTTGTCCATGAGTAGGATAATCATGCATGGACCAACCACCACCCATGCAAATCTTGTCTTCTTATAACTGCACGCTATTATGTTATGGGTCTTACTTATTATATTCTGTTAAATCTCATAATTCATTTTTGATGTTTGCATCATAAATGTTTATGCATGAATGACTTTGTACAAGTCTAAGCGGTTTTGAAATAACCTCTAAGATTATAAAAGATATATATTTTTTAATTCTTGCCTTGAAAGTGAAGTTTTAATTAATAACAGTTACAAGAAAATTGATGAACAACAACCAACAAAACCCACATAATAAATGGGAAATGAAGTTTTAACTAATAAAAGTTACAAGAAAACTGATTTAAACAATATCTAGCAGACACCTAATAACAATAAATGTGGTATAGACTAAAATATATACTATTAAATTTAAAATGTTCTGAATTAGAGAATGATATTTATCCTAATCTATACAATATCAAATTTAAAATGTCTCAAATCAGAGTATGAGATATCCCAACATATACAAAAATAATGTGTTGTGCAAGCTCGTTATCAAGAAGTAGTTTGTATGTAGTGCAAGTTATCAAAGTTGGCATGCAAAATTCAATGGCCTTGAGGTGGAGTTTGCTCACCTGTTGGTCAATAATAACGTAATAGGTAAGGACTTTTCACTCACCTCGTGCAAAGATAGCATTTTTTTAAAGAAACTCTTTAATTGTAAGGGTTTGACAGAGGCAGGAATTTGACCGGTGAATTGATAGTTGAGGTGATTTGTTTCTTAAATACCGTTAAAAAACCAAAAAGTCTGTTCAAATATGGTTATTATAGTTAAAATACGTTATAGAGTTGTTAAAATAGGTTTCAAATTCATACACGTTGATCCAATCAAGAATTAAACTTTAATCCAATCAAGAATTAAGTCATTTAAACGTGGCAGACTGGCATTTGCCTGCCTGTTGGTAAGCAGCGAATGTCATCTTGTATTTGGCGTTGATTGTTGATGCGAGGTAGAGAAACAAGGTACTGTCCATGTGAGACACAAACCCTAGCAATTTTTTTTTGTTTTTAATGCCATTATGTTCGCATATTTTCGTCGTCCTCCTCCGTTCTGTAAGTCAAATTTATGTCCAAGAATGGAAGAGAATAGAAGCTCGTTTTCGAGTGCGCGGGCATACGGTACGGCATTGCTGGACACGCCAAGACGGCTCGTCCAACGCGTGGTAGCTGTGTCTAGTTGTGAGGACGAGCTAACGCGAGTGAAAGCCCATTCTGGCGCAGATATGCGAAGGCGCTTGCGGTGGTTCGATCTTGTATCACTAGGTATCGGAGGCATGGTTGGGGCTGGTGTCTTCGTCACCACGGGCAATGCCGCTCGAACCCTAGCAGGACCAAGCATTATCGTTTCCTACGTCATAGCTGGCATCTCCGCTCTTCTTTCTGCGTTTTGTTACACCGAGTTTGCAGTCGCCATGCCCGTTGCAGGGGGAGCTTTCAGTTATCTCAGAACCACATTCGGTAAGTCTTGCTCGTTTCTTTCTTTCTTTCTGTTACATCAAAGAAAGAATTGCTCAATTGCGGGTGTTTCTTTGCAGGGGAATTCCCGGCGTATATTACCGGTACAAATCTGATAATGGAGTATGTTGTTTCCAATGCTGCTGTTGCCCGAAGTTTTACTTCATATTTGTTCTCTGCAATTGGTTTCAAGAATGTCGATAAATGGCGCTTCAAAGTGCACGGCTTGCCCGATGGCTTCAACGAGCTAGATCTTCTAGCCGTCGTCCTTATTATTACACTTACAATATGTATTTGCTACAGGTTTCTTAAATCCTCCCATCTTTACTCTGCTGTTATGTTACGATTTTTGTGGAACGGAATCTGAAAGGTTGTTCTGATTTCATTGGCAGCACAAAGGAGAACTCGTTTTGTAATATGGTGGTCACCGCGCTGCATGTGGGATTTATCTTGTTCATCATCGTAATCGGTTTTATCAAGGGAGACGCCAAGAACTTAACACAGCCGGCTAATCCGAAGAACCCAGGGGGTTTCACACCTTATGGGGTGAACGGTGTGTTCAATGCTGCGGCCATTGTTTACTTCAGCTATATTGGGTATGATGCTGTTTCGACCATGGCAGAAGAAGTTAGATATCCTGCCACAGATATCCCGATCGGGGTCTCTGGCTCAGTCTGTATAGTTACTGTACTTTATTGCCTCATGGCTACGGCAATGTGCATAGTGGTTCCATATGATCTGGTACACTAACTTCTATCTCCATAACGTTTGGATTATATTCGGTTTGTTTTCTTTTGCGTTTGTTTGTGGGTATCCGATATATATATCTGAATTTCTTGTTTCGTGGGATTTGTGCAGATCAATATCGATGCCCCATTCTCAATGGCATTCAAAAACGATCCCAAGTGGGGATGGGTATCAAATGTAGTGGGTGTGGGAGCCAGTTTGGGCATTTTTACGTCGTTAATGGTGGCAATGCTGGGACAGGCACGTTATATGTGTGTCATTGGGCGCTCCCATGTGATTCCGAAATGGTTTGCAAAAGTAAATTCCAAAACTGGCACACCAGTCAATGCAACCATTTCTCTTGGTTAGTCCTTGATTCTGACTCTTTATCCTTTCCAATTCCAATTATGATTGTATAACAGTCTCACTCTATCCAGCTATATGCTTACCCACTTTAGTGTTTTTTATTTATTTATAGGAATCCTCACTGCAGGGATAGGGCTGTTCACAGATTTGGCGATTTTAATAGATCTGATATCCATAGGGACGCTCTTTGTGTTCTACATGGTGGCCAACGCTCTCATCTACAAGCGCTATGTAGTTGCGAGGGAGAGAAAGAATCCGTGGCCGACGTTGGCATTCCTCTCTGCGTTTTCTTGCATCGCCATTGTATTTGCTTGTGTGTGGCAGATCCAAGAGCACCACGGGCGTGCATGGGGTCTTGCCATCTGCGGCCTCGCGGCAATCGTCGTCACGTTTGTTTTTTCGGCGCTAGTTCCACAGACCCAGCAACCACGAGAGTGGAGCGTGCCATGTATGCCCTGGATAGCCGCCGCTTCCATCTTCTTGAATGTGTTCTTGTTGAGTTCTCTGGGCAAAACATCTTACTTACGATTCGTTATCTTCTCCGTAGTTGCCATGGTTTTCTATTTACTATACAGCGTGCATGCAAGTTACGATGCCGAACGTTGGGCAGCGCAGTATCCTGTCACAGAGGAGGATATGTTGCCACCACAGATTGCAAACCGCTAAATTGTGAATTCTTGGTCTGAGTTTTATAAGGTGGCTCGATGGTCTTGGCTAAGATGCATGGCTGTCGTATTATTTGCGAATTGTCCAATATGGGAAATTACATGACGAATCTGAATTGGCAAATATCATTTGTAAAGCAAACACTTCCCCATTCCATTTTTTTAAACATTATTTTAATAAGCATTTTACAGTCCAACGTCTTTCCATTTGTTTGTCGATATTAATGTTGATTTCAATTTATATATATTATTTTTTATAAAATATTAATAATACTAAATTTAGTATTAGTAGAATTATAATTTAATAGAGGTTAGTAAAAGTGATTACTCTTAACTGAAAAGGTCACACGTTAGATTTTCTTGATCTCCAATATATTAATGGAGTAACTATTTGATAACTAATTTTTTTTGGAGATAGAGCTGCACGTATTGACATGTTATTATGAAGTTGAAAGGATAAGGATTTTTTGATGTGAAGTTTTTACATGTTAATGTATGAGTTATCGGTATATATGGTTTGATAGTTGTTGTATATACTTTTGGAAGGTTACTAAAATTTGATGGTTAAAAAAAATTACTTAAGTTGTTTAATTAAATTTGATTAAATTATTTTTTATTAAATTAGAGAAAATTTCAACCTAAAACCACTTGTTTCCAAAATAAAGAAATAAAATTAAGTTTAGAGTATATCTTAAAAGTTATTGAACCCAACTTTTAAGAGTTTATAGTGTTATTATATATGAATTACAATATTAATTATTATTCATTATATTAGTTATAATATTAATTATTATTACTATATAATATGGGTCACTTATTGCTTGATATTAGTTACTATTATATATTTTATTAATTATGGTATTAGTTAAAGATTATTGGACCCAAATCTTTATAGTGTATATTATATATTAGTTATAATATTAATTATTAATATTATTATATATGGGTATATATTAGTTATAATATTAATTATTATTACTATTATATATGGTTGAGGTATTACTTAAAAGTGGATTGGTATATTAGTTACTATTATATTATTATAATATAATTTTATTACATACATTACTTAAAAATCTATAAGCATATTAATCCAGGACAGTGACCTACAACATAGGTAATGGGTACACAAATTATATTATTAAAAAAATTCAACATTATTGTTATGACTAATACATTATGGTAATGAATTAAATAGTGAAAAAAGAAAGTACTAAAAGAGAGTTCAAGTATTTTAATTCTATCTTAATTATTGCTTAAAACTATTAATCATAATATTTCATGCAGGGTTGGGGTTGGAGGTGCGAGAGGGGAGATCCTTGTCGCAGAGTATAAAGGAAGGAATTAGTTCCTTGACTATGCTTGGAGATTCGAGGCTAGTTATCAAATTCTTAAGAATAAATACCCTCTCGAAAGATATATGAATTCTCTCCATATTTAGGAGAATTTATACAGAGGTGCAAAGCTTTGGAAAGTAAAAAATTTATCATATCCTTTGGCACAATAATGTTAGAGCAGACCAACAAGTGAATATGTTGACTAGGGTTAAAGAAGTGAATATGGTGACTAGGGTTAAAGAGGAATTCTTGAGAATCAACGGGATCCAAACCTTACAACATATTTCTTAATGATATTCATGGTATCAAATAATAATTGCTTAAGGAGGAGAAGGGGAAATAAAAAATTAAAGGGAAATTGAGACACGTGGGGTTTTCACTTTGTGTAAATGCTTTGTGGTAGCATGGTAAGAACAGTCATTGCAATCATGGGACACATGGAACTCATGTTCAAGCCTCATCCATGGAAAATGTTCCTATTGTATATTTCATCATCAATTTGAGGCCAAGAAGGACTTGATATCATATGTTCTCACAAGTCACTCCCTCGTACAAAATCTCAAGGTGATCACAATAGGGCATAAGTGGGCCTTCGATTTAGTGAACTGGATAGGCAATGACAGACACAAGGATAATCTCGTAGTCCTTCAACACCAGCGGGTTAATTCCATGACAGGGCTACAATTAATAGATTCGATGTCATGCATAAGCCAAGGAGTTAGCATTTTTCTTATAACCCTTGTGATCCTAAGATATGGAAAAGAAGAAGGAAAATATAGTGCTCATTCAAATGATAGAAAGTGGGGAGGGTGGTGTAGTTCTTGAATTTGCAATCAAATTGACGTGTGTCGTTTGGATCGACAATGGATAGGAAGAGAAAAAGGTAGTGCGAGATGGAGGGGAGAAAGGTAAGAAGATCAATGTGAATGAGAGGAGGATTTAGAAGTTACATTCCATGCCATGAAAATTCAGTTGCATGGACTAGCAACTTAATTGTTAACAACTTTAGAGCTTATAGCAAAGCATAGGGTGAGACAACATTGTCTAGAGGATGAGAAAACTACACTCAGGTCTATGGTTGAATAATCTTGATGGAATCCATCCCCAAATGTCTCAATGGTTGAATCCTCCCCAAGGCATGAACGTAATATTCCATACCTCAATTTTCCACCTATGGGAGATGAAATGGAGGAAGAAAGTTACTGGAAGGAAGCATCATTGGAGACAGAAAGACAACAAGGGAGAGAAGCATCATTGAACCTAGAAAGATAACAAGGAAAAGCAGCGTCAATGGATCTAGTGGATGAGGGTGACCCAAGGAGGACTACGCAAGCCATACTCTATAACACATATTTCATTAAAATTTGAAATATCTTATTACAAGAACAACCCCAAAATTACACATATTTGTTTATTTTGGAATTCTAGATCCATTTTTTAATTCCAAATTTAATGGAATATGAGTTCTATGTTAAAATGTTTTTTCATACTGATTATGGGAACATTCTATAGAACATACTTAGGTGACTCAAAACCCTATAGCTTTTTTTACAAGTTTGGTAAAGCATTTGAAGGAATTCTAGGGCTCTCTAGCTCCCCGAAGTAGAAGAATTTTGTAAGTTGAATTTGCATACTCTCATTGTAACCTTATGCAGTTTGGTAGCCTTTTTAATACAAATCTTTTCTATTTCTTTTAAAAATAATAAATAAATAAATCATGGAGGGTTAATTTAAGAAGTTGTATATTATGAGTAACATTAAATAGTAATAATAATAATATAACGTTAACGTTACAACCAAATGAGACACCAAATTGATGTATGAGACTCCCTTGTTTTTGGAAAATGTTTGAATACTAAAGTCTACAAAGGTGTATATACTCCCTTCCAATTTAAATGTGTAACGTAGGAGGAAACACACATTATTAACCATTAGAGATCCACTAAGAGTAAATAATTTCATTGTAATAAACAACCCAACACAATTTAGAGGTCTAAATATTTTTCCTTTATTATTTTAAAATATTATATCATATTTTATAAAAGTATTACACGAAATGACAAACAAATAAACTAAAAAATGAAAATAAAATAAAATTTGAACAATACAATCAACTAAGAGGACAACATGACCGATGCTTGAAAGCAAAGTTATACAACTAAGAAGCAATATGGGAAGATTGTGCTTCCTAAAAAGGCATACCACATGATGTTAGCTTAAAATCTTGTTATGTAGGGTAACCTCGGTTTTGTAAGAAAATAATCAAGCATTGCTACTCATGAGGAAGGAAGTTATGCAGGTAGTGCCAGCATACAAAGATAGATATAGTACATTTGAGTGGCATGGGGAAGACAACATGAGATTGTGAAAATACAACATTTATGGTAGTTATCTTTAAAAAAATGTAGTTTTGGTTTTCAATGTTTCAATTAATAGTGGAGTTGATAAGGAGTGTCTAGTCCCCCAACGAAAAAGAGCTAGTTATGTATCTACTAATGAGAACCAAATCAAATTAATATGATTGTGCTTGTGTGAGAATGATCATAAGAGAGAGGTCAAGGGATAACCATGAAAGGGGCACTATGCCACAAACCTAGGCTAGACCAACTTGTGATTGGAACATATTAATAAAGCTTGGAACAAACTCATGACATAATCAACACAGTTATTTTTATGATAAATGTTCCTCCAACTCGATGCAAATGAAAGACGTTCCTCCCATCCTTAGGCACTATGTCACACTTCCTTTCTATGAAAGAGGTCACCCCCAAGATAAAGTTATCAATCCACAAGCGTGATGATCCCAAGGATTCCTACTCATCCCATAACTCATAAAACTCTCTAGAGCCAAAATCCCCCCTCTACAGTGATTTCAATCAAATAGTTCACTCTTCCTTCCCAACCTACACAACTATTTGCAGACAGTTTTGAGGATAATTAGTTGTGCAACACTAAGGATGATGCACAATGTCAAAATTGGTACATAAGGAGGAAGATGGCGCGTAAGGTGGATTGGTCATATTTTGTAGATTTTGGTCATATTTGTAGATTTTGGTCGTTATTTTGTAGTTTTTGGTCCAAGTAGTTAGGAAGTTGATCTAAGTGGACCATGTTGTAAAATGCACAAGCCTATAAATAGATCTAGGAGCTGTAATATTAGGGGAATATTTTGGGTACTTGAAGAGTGCATCTGTGATCTATCTTTGATGTGAGATATGAATTGTGGAACTATTTTGAGAACCTGCGGTTTTGATGTGGAAGTTATATGACATGAAGGAGATGTGATGGAAACATTGTGTCTTTTGTATATTTCCATTTTCTTGCTTTTTGCAATATGATGTGAATGGATCAATACTGCAGTATGATGCGTCTTTCTGAATGATGGGATGATTTTATGTTTTAAATTATGTTATGATGATCGATCTGTTTTGTATTGTTGCGATCTGAATGGTTTTATGCGATCTGGTGAATGTTAGATAACTGAGCGTCAAGGTATGTCGAGGTGTGGCTTGATAACATCTTGGAGCACTACATCATTGAGTTCGTTTTCAACATAGTAAAATATTACAGCAACACAGAAAGGGAGTTATTTAAAGGACCAAGAGGTAGGTTTCTGTTATCTTTGCAATTGTCAATTAAAATGCTTATTTGTGAAAAAGGAATATTAAAGATGAACTCCGATGAGTAGAGTCCTGGTGTGTGGAGGCTACGTGTACCGCGGAGACGAGGGTTGGATGGAACGATACGG
Organism: Pseudotsuga menziesii; assembly: GCA_001517045.1. Lineage (NCBI taxonomy): Eukaryota > Viridiplantae > Streptophyta > Pinopsida > Pinales > Pinaceae > Pseudotsuga > Pseudotsuga menziesii. The sequence goes on from LPNX010051214.1 coordinate 122,302, forward strand.
GGTAGATGGATGGGAGTTATGACGAGATTGTGAGGGAAGCCGAGGAAGGAAGTGGTCTTCTGTGAAGTGGAGTAAGGTTTCGGCAAGAGAAGAGGTGGAGGACTAGGGAGAGTTTTGCTATGACCAAGACAAGAGGCTACAAGAGAATATCACAAGGGAAAAAGTGACCCTACAACGATGAAGGAGACGACCATGCTACGCCCGAGCCCGAGGAAAGACTAACCCAGAGCAAGAAGGTACCCACACCTTTGTGCACTGTGCTACACTCAGGAAGAAATACGAGCTCAACACCGAATTGTCCGACGTGTCATCAACACTCTAATAGTAGTGGATCAATGAACGTAGGAAGAAGGCCCAGGATGGAGGGTGATGATGTAAAGTTACCTCTGTTTCATGGGAACAAGACCGGAGATCCTGAACAATATTGATTTATGTGTGAAGTAGTTTGGACTGTAAATAAAAATTAGGATGATGATGTTAAGAAAGGCCATGTGGCGACAAGTTTTCGTGGTTGTGCACTGGACTGGTACTTGAAGTTTGTGCAAGTTCCGACAAGGACTCCAGCGAAGACTTTGAAAGACATCAGAACGGGATCAATCGAAGAATTCAGAAATCCTAAGTCTGAGGCGCAATATATCACATAGTTAAAAGAGATCAAGAAATATCTGAATGAATCCGTTTGGGATTTTGATCAACAATTCAAGACGCTGATGGAGAAATTCAGTTTTGGAATGAGTGATGTACAACAAAAGGAGTGGTTCATCGCGGCATTAGTACCACATATCAAGATTCCATTGATGTAGGAAAATATTGTGACACAAAGTGAGGCTCTGGAAATCACGATGAAGCTAGAAGCTTCACCTGTTGGAAAAATGGAGTTGGTATGAATCATATTCAAACACAACTAGCGAACTTGACGATCCAATTACAAAATATCAAGAAAGGAAGAGAGCATCATGAATATATATGGTGTACTCGATGTCAAGCATAAGGACATCATAAGGATCAGTACCCATACTTATGAAATTACCTATTGTTAGGAGCTACAAATCCGTTGAGTCATGGATGAATTCCATGGTGCCATGTCTACCAGGTTCATGGACATCGACACAAAGACTATGTTTATGTAGAAGATGGTCTTGAAGCCAACGAATTTGTATTGCATGTTTTGTCGATCTCTTGGGAATGAAGATAAGGATTGTCAAGCATATGATTTTCTCTAGGAGAGGACAATGGATGCATATTACATGAAGGTAGAAGACCATCAATCGACAGAGAGACCGCCACCGTAGCAACCCCTACAAGTGGTACAACCACAACCATAGTTTGTATTATAGCCGCAACCACAATTGTAGTTTGTACAACAACCGTAGTTTGCTCCGTTGTTGCCATAGTACAACTAGATGCAGTATGCTTTACAACATCCACAGTATACTTAGGAACCATATATGCAACCGCAGTATGCATAACCCTAGTCAAATCCCCCACGACAACAACAGTACAATCAACCATAGTATCAACGGCAAGGAGGATTTCGTAGAGGATTCCGAGGGGGATGAGGTGGAGGTTTTATTCGAGGAGGAGGATGAGGTCGTAGACCTATGCAATGTTACAATTGTTGAGTACTGGGACATTATCAGAGAGATTGCTCAAACCTACAAGCGGAATGTACTTGTTGTATCATTGCATATCAGACTATTGAGGATTGTCTGTAATTGATCACAAAGTTGCAAGCAATGAGCACTCCCCAACTGTAGAACCAGAACCAGAATCAGAATCAGAACCAAAATGAAAATCAAAATGTAAGTTCCATCCAATGAATCCACCACCAAACCAGAACCAAGGACCAACAGTTGTGAAGATCTCAGCAGAACCCAGAGTTCAGTCTGCTGATGTTGCTATTATTAGTCATGAAGGTGTGACAATAGGATATGATGAACATATTCCAAAAGTCTAGTTCACTAGAAAGAATAAAGTGCAATTTGATGTTAACACTGAGAGGGACACATTCTTTGAAGCACGTGATGAGATATGAAGAGATCCGAGTAAGTTGTTGGTTTATGAAATGCCACCTATTTTTTATTCAACTTTGGTAGCAAGACCATCGCGACAGCATGATACCTTGCAAAACTTCTTTGAATGTTGTCTGTCGCTCGAAAAAAAACCTGATGCGCTTTTCGAGATTGCGAGTTTATTGCATCGACTAGAGAATGGGTGGAGGGAGTCTGCCGTGAACTCCCTACACAAGAAGAAAATGAGGAAAGAGATTAGAATGAACATCCATATTTGGATTTATGAGGTAGATTCAGTCATTTTGGATCTAAGCTCGGATGTCAACATCATGACAAAGAAGTCATGGCAGAATATGGGGATCCCACAACTTGATTGGTTCTCTGTGTAGATGCGATTGGATAACCATGCTAGAGTGACACCGATTGGGAAAGTTCCTCATCTAGCAGTGGAAGTTGAAGGAATGAATACCTACATGGACTTCGATGTTATTGAGATTGTCAATGGTGAAATATCGTACACTGCACTGCTGGGGGTTGGATGGGATAACGACATCTTGATGGTGCTTAATTTCAAGAAGTATGTGATGGCCTTTGAGTACTGCGACATTAGAGTCATAGCCCCAATGAATTCGAATGAAGGAAGAAGGTATTTTGAACCATTCAAGGAAGAAGTCGTAGGGGGATGGGACCATGCGTACAACATCTCAGAAGACTATATCCAACCTACTGTTGATGGAGAGCTGGGATAACGAAGTTCTAGCTCTGCATCTTTAGATTTTGATGACGCCTTGGAGAATTGGCAGAATCTAATGCATGAGGTATCAATTCAGAAGTGTGGAATGATTACTCAATCGCTACAACGAGTCGCAACAGATAATTGCAAAAACATTTTATGTTTTAGGAGACATTATGTTTTAATTTTATTATAAATTTTGTAATTATTGACCAAGTGGGGTCAGGGATGATTGTATTTAATTGCTAAATATTTTATTAATTAATAAATAAAAGTTGAGACAACAGCTTAAGGAGGATGTTAAATGAGTGTTTACTGGCCACTTGGTGGAATAGGCTGGGTTGAGAGCAGATTGACACTTGGAAGAATCCTCAAACTACTTCCAGTTGTTGTAGGAGGCAACTTCCCTATTTTTGTGGTCATGTTACCCAAGAAATTGGAACAAGAGCAGGTGGATCATTAAGTGAAAAAATGACCCAAAAGACCTAGGCATGTTGATAAAACTACCCATTGAATTCAGTTGAGGCTGTTCAATTTTTACTTGTGAAATTTTTGAGTGAAATTTTGTGCACAAGAGATTCGATGGAGGGGATAGGAAGAAGTTTTTGAGTGGGAAAGTGCTGACTTACTGAACTAGTGCAGTTGTTTTTGCTGAGTTCTTACTACTAATGGAAAAAGTATTACTATTGATTACTTTGTGGTGTTGCAGGGGTTTCTAAACCTATTCTCTCACCTAGTGCTTTCAACTAGGTGGACCAGTAGACAGGCTCGGGGGTCCTAAGATTTTCAGCTCAGTTGTCTTCGAGAGTTGGTTAGGAGGAACGGGCTCCTTAGGTTGTTGTCACCTCGGTTATATTACCAGGTTCTAAATGTTATTTTTATTTTCTTTATGCAAACATAGGAACTGGAATGTATAAATTTAGGATTTGATGCATCTATATGACTGATTATTTTGTTAGTTAGTTAAGTATTTTACTGTTCCAAGATAGATAAATTCTATTCAAATATGTTTTAGGAAGATTGAATTAGAGTTAGTTTTAAATTTACTGATGAATAAATTACCTAACTGTATTTTTCCACACCTCCGAAGAGGTAGTACTCTGGTACAGTAGGTGAAATTAAGTTTGATGATCAAATCAAATCAAAATGTTAAGGAATATGATTATTTACTTTTAATCTTTATATATTTATTTAGAAGAAAGATTCCTCTATTTCAGAAGTTTCCTTAGTTAAAATACATCTGTTTAAAACATAAACATAAACTACCATAAAAGAAGGTCTCTTAAAAACCAGTACACAGTTTTTGTAACTGTGTTCTTTTTAACATAGTAATAACCACTATCTTCAAGCTTAACCTATTATATATACATATAAATATTAACTAATACAGAACAGATAAATAATACAATTGAAGCAACTTTGGACTATAAACAATAAAAATAAATTGTAGTGATAAATTAGCTTTTACAAATAACAGATTGCAGCAATACTGTAAATAACACATCAAATATCAAATAAATCAAAGTAAAAACAAAAACAATGCAAAGTTTTAATTTAGAATAAAAATACAAACCCTAATTAAGGAAAACCGTCAACCAAGTCTTTCCTTTTTTCCTCCTAGAGGGTATTTACAGTTTTATCCTTATCCTCAATAATCAAATTCTTCATTATATTATTATGATATCTATATTATAAATTCCCTATATTAAATAAATTTTACATAGAAACAGAGTTTAGATTGTTTATCATGTTTATACTAAAATAAAATAACCAACGATAAATTAAATTATTCCAAATCAAATTTACACAGTCATGCTCGGGTTGTAGTGACAAACCCTTTTCAATCTTTATATTAAAAAGGAAACCCAGAAACTAACTTTCACATTAAAATTCCATATAATAACCTCATTTTAACAAAAATCAAAATTATGGACATTTACAACAGCGAAATCCTTTCATCATCTTTTATCAAATCATTCACCAGATACAGGTAAATAGCAACAAGGTTCTTAAAATTTCATTAATCTAAGCTTAAACAAACCGAAATATACAACACAGAAAACTATGATGTCCAAGTCTATCAAAGAGTCCATTTTTTTACACAGGCCGATGGACCCATATTACTGTCAAATCGTTACAAGTTAAAAACAAGGGGTTCTACAAACTAGGAAACCATAAGAAAACTTAAACAATCTAACAAAAAAGTTATATAGCCACACGACCTTTGCAATCAAAGCCTTGATCAAACACAACTACGACAAGGGAGCTCAAATCTCTACAAGACAATATCTTTGCAAACCCCTCACATCACCACAGAAGAAACCTCAAGCATGAAATCGAGGCTTACCTGGTTGTTTGAGAAGAGTGGAGCTTTTTTCCTAAAGCAGCCTATGTCTTCCAGCTCACAGTAGCAATTTTTCACCTGTAGAAGAAGTTTGCACAAGAAATTTGAGAAATGTTAAAAAAACCTTATTACCGTAGTGAATTTTGTTTATGGCATTTGCAGAAAGAGTTTAAATGAGTTTACCTGGAGATATTTTATCCTCAACTATGCAGTAAATTGTTTTGCACAACAACCCTGGCCAAGGAAAATGTCATAGCCTAGCTGCTGGGTAGGAGAAACACAATCTAAGAACCTCGATGAGATTGAGAAAGAAAACAATAAAAGCCACGACGAAACCAGATCTCCCTACTGTCAATGAAATCAACAAGGTAAGCCATGTGTTATAGATCCAGTAACCACACTGATAATAATCAGAGGATTCAAGCTTGGATGATAAGTGGGTTAAGTCACTCACAGAGCTAAACGATGGCATCGAAGGTTGTCTGTCACATGCCCCAATTTTGCAAAAATTATATTATCTTATTTGATTTTATTTAAAGACATTATGTTAAATTTTATGCTAAGTTGTAATTGATGACTCAGCAGAGTCAAGGATGTTGATTGTATTTCTGAATATTTTAATTATAAATAAATAAAAGTGGAGACAACATCTTAGGAGAGCTGTTAAAAGAGTGTTTATTGGTCAAGTTGGTGGAGGAGACTAGGTGGAGAGAAAACAGACATGTGGCAGCATCCTCAAACACTTCCAATTGTTGCAGGTGGCAAACTCCCTACATTTGGGGTCATGATTCCCCAAGAAAGTGGGATCAGAGCAGGTGGCTCAATTAATGACAAACTGACCCAAAAGACCTAGGCAATCTTATAAAAATGCCCATTGAAGAGAGTTGAGGCTGCTCATTCTAGAGAAGTGATCATTCAGGTGAATGAACTTCAGAGAATTCAATGACAAGGGAAATTGTGGAAGGAGTTTGAGGGGTTAACTGCTAAATGATCTAGTGCAGGTTTTCAGCTGAAGGATCTTACTGCTGAGTGCAGAGTGATTATTGAGTCATTGGACTAGTCTGTTGTTTGCTTGCTCCACCAGTTCTCAGCCAAGGAGACCAGGAACAGGCTTGGGGGTCCTGAGGAGACGATGTTTGAGCGCTCTCCAGGAGTTGGTAGGGAGAAATGGCCTCCTAACGCTGTTGTTGTCCAGCTTAATCAGGTTCTACAGTCTTTTTGTTTTACTGTGTTAGATGGTTAAATGTGAGTTTGACTGATTAATGAATGTTAAATGTTTAGTTGTGAACTATTAGAGTTAGTAATCTTTTAATTATTTGAAAGAATGAACCTGAAATAGATGAAAAATAATCCTAACCTGCTTTTTTCCACATCTGGAAGGACCAGATCGTATTCCAACATAGGCAGTGTATTTAAAATTGATGAAGGATATGATATGAATCTGAAATGAATAGATGTATTATGCATTTCATAATATCAGAGTAATTTATTTATGTATATAGGTTGTTATCAGAAAAGAACAATAACCTGTTTAGTTATGTTGATTGTTTAACCAACTAGTTGATGTAAATATGCTAGAAGAGAAATAGCCATAACTCTTTACAGGTAGCGGGTTTATCATATTAATAAGTTATTCAAGTAGATAAGTTATTATTCTTACACAGTACTTTAATTTGTGATTAAACTCAAAATATGCTGGAGGGTAAACTGTGATATATATATAATACTTTTCCTTTTAATTATATTATCAACCTGTAGCAGAGGCAGTAGAAATAACTCAGACAAACCACTTTATTTTATTCTACTAAGCAAATATTTAAATCAGAAATACTTAGTTTATTTACTGTTAATAATAACTGACTATATCTACAAATATCAAATGATTTAATAAACAACTAAAGATATATCTCTAGTAGGGTATAAACCCTTAAAAAAATAAAATAGTAGTTTTCATAATAATTATTGACCCTATTATTAGAATGAAGAGCTATGTTTTAGAGTTGGTCCATATAAAAACTCTAATGATAATGATTTAGCTGATAATTCAACAAGAAATATATTTTGAAAGTATTCTCTTCACTCTAGAATAGACTCCTAATAATTCTATAGTACCAGGGTAAACTTAAAGAGAAATTGTAATTAGTATTCTTCATAAACAAATAAAGCTCAAATGTCTTCAATTAAGGCTTTAATTGTAATTGTAAAAGACAGTGAAAATATCTAAATATACTTTTGGTATATTAGATATTTTTAAAATGAGATAGTAATATCATCACTTTATTAAGTCTTGGAGAGGTTGGACAAATAGAAGTCATTTGTTTTGACGACAATTATACAGGGGTCAACTATAAATGCAATGTACTATAATCTGAAAACTATCTCCACTGAAATTATTGAAAGAAAAGCTACGAGTTCTGTGTAACTCATTTCTCAAAGGGTCTTAAGTCTATTCTTCACTTAAACAAGTCTTAAAAATTTATGTTAACAATAGCAATAAAATTTTGTTACAATAAGAGTACTAATATGTTGAATCTTGGACTCTATTAAGGATTGGATTTAGCATAGAGTAATAATAGAAAGAAGATCAATCTAAGTAATAGTCATTCTTATAATAGGTCATCAATAGTGAAAAGACACTGATCATATCAACATGCTATTAAAATAGAGATGTAGTTATAACTCAGATAAGGAGAAGGTATTTTACCTCATAGAACCTTGGAATTCAATCAAGCCAACTTTTACTCTAGCAGTATATTCTATACTAATCGAAGTATTTCTGATTAACACCTTAATAAACTTTTACTGGATCAAGAATTTACCTATTCAGCCTGTAAAGAGCCAGAAATCCAGATACGTTAGCAATTGCTAAGTAAGCCCCAGCTAGAAAATGACTCCTCACTTACTTGACATTCAAACCATCAGTAAAACTAATTAATAAAATACAGATTACTTACTTCACATAACAAAATGAAAACAACATTAATTTATATGTGTTAAAGTTAAATGGTTACCTTTATTTATCTGTTTTCATATCTTTTATTAACTGCTAACAGTTATCTAACTGCAACTGTAAACATTTTATGTTATCTCAAAATTTTAAATTTTTGTGAAAATATGGGGTTTTGACATGTGGTATCAGAGCACAAGGTTCAAACACTAGGCCTTGATGAAGCCCAACTAGCTTTTATGAAGCAGTAAATTGAATTATTATGCTGATGTATTTTCTTTTAAATGTTATTCAACTGAGAAATTCTTTTCTGAATTTTAACAAACAGGTATGGAAAGGCTGGAAGAATATGCAGAGGAGGAATCTCTAGTTACTGAACCAGGAAACTTACCAAGAGATCCTATACCAGAGGACTTAACTACTAATTCATTAGAACTGTTACAAACTGTAAAAGACCTAAAATCTGAAATGGAGTCCGTAAAACGAGAGAATGAAAGGATTCTGAGGGCTCAGGAGGAGCTGAATCAGATCCTAACAGAAATGTTTCAAACTGAGGGTAGGGGTAGAAGAACTGAATTAGAAGATACAAGTCATCAACGTAAATCTAAAAAGATGAAACATACTAAAACTGAAAGTAGTTCATCTTCAGAGGTGTTTGGTGAACAACGAAATTACCATTCTACTAGTGATAGTAGTGATGATAACCAGTACACTAAAAAGAGGAAATACAAACCTTATGAGGAAATTTTTGGGGAATTCAAAAAGATAAAACTACCAACAGTCAATGGAGAGACTGAGAAGGGGGAGGAAGCTGAATCCTGGTTATCTGGGATGAAGAAATACTTCCAAATATATAACTATTCTAACCAGTTAAAGGCTAGAATGGCTATCTATAACCTCTCAGGAAAGGCTGACATTTGGTGGCAGGACTTGAAGAGAGTTAAGGGAATAAAAGAGAAAAATGTAAACTGGAGTACCTTTAAGAGGTATTTTAAAAAGAAATTTCTGTCTGAGCAATATTATGAAGAGAGGACAAAAGAATTTTATGAGTTGAAATTAGGATCAATGACAATGAAAGATCTGAACAACAAGTTCTTAAGTCTACTTAGGTATGTGCCATACCTTGTAGATGAGAAACCAAAGGTACAATGATTCCTCAGCTATCTAACTTATCATATTAAGGACATGATTGAATATGACAATCCAAAGAATTTGGAAGAATCTACGAGGAAAGCTAACTTCTGTTTTGAACAGAATCGGAAGAAGGAAAGCTTGACCAACTGGAAAGCTAAGAAAAATAATAACCAGTATGAACAAAAGAAGAAGGATTTTGTGCTCAACAGAAATTATAAGAACAATAAGGCCATAAATTATCCTAATAATAAGAACTTCCAAGGAAATAAGAATAATTCACCCGACAATCAGAATAATTCAAGGGTAAGGAATTTGCTAATAATCATGGAAATTTTACCAAGAACTTTGAGTGCAAAGAACCTATAAAATGCTGGGAGTGTAATGGCCCACACTATGCTTCAGTCTATCCAAATCGGAAAAAGACTGTTAGTAATATTCATACCATACAGGAGGATATGACCATTGGGGAATTAGCGAGGACTATGCCCAGAGTCAACGCAGCCTCGGAGAATCGACAAGCAGAATATCAAACTTCCATGGTGGAAGTAGAAGGTATGCTAAATCAAACCCCTGTAACTATTTTGATTGATCCAGGAGCTAGTCTCAGTTATATTGCACCTAAAATGGTAGAAAAATGTAAGTTACCTGTTGAAAAATTCGATAATTCTTGGTTGGTTCAGTTAGCCACTGGTGCTAAAAGAAAGGTAACTTGTTTTGTAAAAGAATGTGCAGTAGTTATGGATCATTTTTAAACTGTTGTAAAGCTTAATGTATTGCCTCTTGGTTCTTATGATTTGCTGATTGGTATGGATTGGTTAGAACAACATAGGGTAATTTTAAATTGCTATGATAAAAACTTCACATGTTTAAACAGTGATGAAAAACTAGTAAGTGTAAAAGGAATCCCTAGAAAAACCACCATAAGGTAGATTTCTGCTCTACAGCTTAAGAGAGCTGTTAGGAAGGGTTGTAAAGATTATGCAGTAAGAATAACTGATGAGGAGAGTCTAATTAAGACAAATAAGTTAAATTTGGAAGACATACCAGTCTTAAGAGAATATGTTGATGTATTCCCTGAAGAAATTCCAGGACTACCTCCAAAAAGGGAATTGGATTTCACCATTGAGTTGGTACCTGGTGCAGTACCTAGCTCAAAGGCCCCTTATCGAATGAACATACTTGAACTTAATGAATTAAAGTCTCAATTAAAAGAACTAATTGATAAAAAGTATATTCGACCAAGTGTGTCTCCCTGGGGGGCACCTGTCATCTTCGTTAAGAAAAAGGACGGAACCATGCAACTTTGCATAGATTACTGTCAGTTAAATAAGATGACCATTAAAAATCGATATCCGTTGCCCCACATTGATGATATATTTGATCAATTACGTGGAGCCATGGTATTTTCGAAAATAGATTTAAGGTCTGGATATCATCAAGTCAGGATTAAAGATGAAGAGATCTTTAAGACATCATTCAGAACTAGATATGGTCATTACGAATTTGTCGCCATGCCATTCGGGCTTACTAATGCCCCAGCTGTTTTTATGTGTTTAATGAACAACGTGATGCATAAGTATTTAGACAAGTTTGTGGTCGTGTTTATCGATGATATTCTAATCTATTCAAAAACTGAAGAAGAACATAAAGAACATTTAAAGATTATGTTACAAGAGTTGCGAGATCATCAACTCTTCGCAAAATTTGGTAAATGTGATTTTTTCAAGGATAAGATTCAGTACTTAGGTCATGTGGTGACCAAGGAAGGGCAATCCAAGATTGGCCGGTTCCTAAGGATGTGACGGATGTTCGATCTTTTATGGGCATTACCGGGTACTACCGGAGGTTCATTGAAGGTTTTCTGAGGATTGTGAATTTGATAAATTCTTTGCAGAAGAAAGGAAAGAAGTTTGACTAGAACCAGAAATGTGAGGAAAGCTTTAAAAAATTAAAAACTTTATTAACCAGTGCACCTATTTTAAGAATAGCTGATCCTAATAAAGAATTTGTAGTATGCACTGACACTTGCAATGATGGCTTAGGTAGTGTTCTGACTCAAGAAGGGCATGTTATTGCCTATGAGTGAAGAAAATTAAAAATTCATGAAAATAATTATGCAAATTATGATCTGGAATTAGCAGCTGTTATACATGCTTTAAAGATGTGGCGACATCACCTAATTGACAGAAAATTTATTTTAATGACTGATAATAAAGGATTGAAGTATCTGTTAGATCAGCCTAATCTAAATGCTAGACAAGCTAGGTGGTTATCTTTCTTAAGTGAGTATGATTTTGAAATTCATCACATAAAAGGTAAAGAAAATAAAGTTGCTGATGCATTAAGTAGGAATGTGAGGCTGAATTTTGCAGCAGCCATCAGCACATATGCTATAGATTTGGATGAACAGCTTAAAATAGGAATAGAACATGATGAAATTTACCAAAATTTACAAACAAAAACTAAAGAACATCGAACAGAAAGCTTAAGTAAAGGTTACAACTTGAATGCCAAAGAATTTTTACTGTATAAAGACAGAACGTATGTACCTAATGTACCTAAAGTTAAGCTATTAATTTTGGATGAAATTCATAAAAATCCATACTCCGGTCATCCAGGCTATCAAAAGACTATAACTATGTTAATAAAAGAATATTTTTGGCCAAATATGAAAACTGAAGTAGCAGAATATATCGCTAGGTGTTTTGAATGTCAGCAGGTGAAAACTGAACATCAACACCCAGCTGGATTACTTCAGGCATTACCCATTCCTAGCTGGAAATGGGAGAGAATTAGTCTAGATTTTATTACTGGACTACCTAGAAATCAGAATCAAAATGATTCTATCATGGTAGTAGTTGATAAGTTAAGCAAAGAAGCTCACTTTATACCTGTTAAAACTACTTATAAAGCTGCAAACATAGCTTATATCTTTCTAAAATAGATTTTTCGATTGCATGGAGTACCAAAAGTCATAATCTCAGATCGAGATCCTAAATTTACAGGAAATTTTTGGAAGTCTTTGTTTAAAGGGTTAAACACTACATTAAATTTTAGTACTTCATTCCATCCTCAAACAGAAGGACAAACTGAAAGGGTAAACCAAGTACTGGAAGATTTATTAAGAATGTATGTGAAAGACCAGCCAGGTAAATGGGAGGATTATTTGCATCTGGTAGAATTTGCTTATAATAATAATTATCAGACATCAGCCAGATTTAGTCCTTTCGAAATTTTGTATGGACGAAAATGTAATACTCCTATCTCTTGGAGTAATTCGGTGGATAGACTAATATTAGGTCCTAAATTGTTAAAGGAAATGGAAGAAATTGTAAAACAGGTGCAGGGTAATCTGAAAGTTCCACAGGATCAGCAGAAAAGTCAAGCAGACTTAAAAAGAACTCCAAAGGAGTTTCAGGTAGGTGAACATGTGTTCATCAAGGTGAGGCCCAAGAAGAGCTCTCTGAGATTGGGGAGTTGTGCAAAATTAGCACCTCGTTACCATGGTCAATTTGAAATTCTATCCAAGATTGGACAAGTAGCTTATCAATTAGCATTACCACCAAATTTAAGAGTACATAATGTTTTTCACATTTCTGTATTAAATAAATATGTTCATGATGCTACTCATGTTGTTAACTGGAATGATGTATAGGTGGAACTAGAAGGAGATTTTCTGGTGGAATCGGACTGTATCCTTGGGCAGAGGGAGATCACACTTCGGAACCGCACCATTGGACAGGTGAAGGTGCAATGGAAGCACCTCAGTCTAGAAGAAGACACTTGGGAATTGGAAAGTAATATGCGAGATGCATATCCAATTCTGTTCCAAGGAAATTCTGAGGATGAAGAATAAATAACATCGAGGACGATGTGATGTTCTAAGGGGGTGTGTATGTCATGTGCCCCAATTTTGCAAAAATAATATTATCTTATTTGATTTTATTTAAAGACATTATGTTAAATTTTATGCTAAGTTGTAATTGATGACTCAACAGAGTCAAGGATGTTGAATGTATTTATGAATATTTTAATTATAAATAAATAAAAGTGGAGACAACAGCTTAGGAGAGCTGTTAAAAGAGTGTTTACTGGTCAAGTTGGTGGAGGAGACTGGGTGGAGAGCAAACAGACATGTGTTAGCATCGTCAAACACTTCCAACTGTTGCAGGTGGCAACCTCCCTACATTTGGGGTCATGATTCTCCAAGAAAGTGGGATCAGAACAGGTGGCTCAATTAATGACAAACTGATCCAAAAGACCTAGGCAATCTTATAAAAATGCCCATTGAAGAGAGCTGAGGCTGCTCATTCTAGAGAAGTGATCATTCAGGTGAATGAACTTCAGAGAATTCAATGGCAATGGAAATTGTGGAAGGAGTTTGATGGGTTAACTGCTAAGTGATCTAGTGTAGCTTTTCAGCTGAAGGATCTTACTGCTGAGTGTAGAGTGATTAATGAGTCGTTGGACTAGTCTATTGTTTGCTTGCTCCACTAGTTCTCAGCCAAGGAGACCAGGAACATGCTCAGGGGTCCTAAGGAGATGTTGTTTGAGCGCTCTCCAGGAGTTGGTAGGGAGGAACGACCTCCTAACACTGTTGTTGTCCAGCTTATTCAGGTTCTACTGTCTTTTTGTTTTACTGTGTTAGATGGTTAAATGTGAGTCTGACTGATTAATGAATGTTAAATGTTTAGTTGTGAACTGTTAAAGTTAGTAATATTTTATTTATTTGAAAGAATGAACCTGAAATAGATGAAAAATAATCCTAACCTGCTTTTTTCCACATCTGGAAGGACCAGATCGTACTCCAGCACAGGCAGCGTATTTAAAATAGATGAAGGATATGATAGGAATATGAAATGAATAGATGTATTATGCATTTCATAATATCAGAGTAATTTATTTCTGTATGTAGGTTGTTATCAGAAAAGAACAATAACCTGTTTAGTTATGTTTATTGTTTAACTAGCTAGTTGATGTAAATATGCTAGAAGAGAAATAGCCATAACTCTTTATAGGTAGCAGGTTTATCATATTAATAAGTTATTCAAGTAGATAAGTTATTATTCTTACACAGTACTTTAATTTGTGATTAAAATAAAAAAAAGCTGGAGGGTAAACTGTGATATATATATATATATATATATATATATATATATATATAATATACTTTTCCGTGTAATTATATTATTAACCTGTAGCAGAGGCAATATAAATAACTTAGACAAAGCACTTTATTTTATTCTGCTAAGTAAAGATTTAAATCATAAATACTTAGTTTATTTACTATTAATAATAACTGACTATATCTACAAATATTCGAACCTCAAGTAGGGTGTTATTATCATAATTAAATTCTAAAGAACAAATTAAGTACAAAGTTTACGTACATCTTATCAAAGAACTTTAATAAACCCTATCTGTATTTTATTAAATTAAAACAGCTAAAATATGATAATAAATGTTTATTTATAAAAATGACTATTTCTTTTAACCTATACAAACAAGTTATACTTGTAAAAGAAAGTACAGGGTCGAAACCCTATTAACAAACAAAATAAGTAAATGACAATCATTTAAGCGATAATCCAATTATTTGGATTATTTATTATTAAACAACTAAACAATTATAAATTATTACTGTCCTTTAAGGATAGTGAAAATACAATTATAATAATATAACTGGAAATTTACACTATATACCGGTAACAATAATTAAATCAATTAAATTAAGTAACTAAAGCTTAAAGAACAAATTGAAGAATTTATTTTACACAAGGGTTACCTACAGGAAACCCTAGCTCGAATTTCTGAGCTTGTAAGTACATAATTATATAATAAAATGGAATAACAGTCTTTATTAAGCCATTAACAATATTCTTTATGCAAAATAAATAATATACAGCAAAATTTCTATTATACAGGCGAATAGGGTAAAAACCCTAGTTTACAAAGTCAGCATAAGAGCTTAAAGATAAACTGTGTCAGAGCTTAAAGGAAAACATTTGTGCTTTAAAATAAACTGTGTGTTGCTTGACAGGCCGTAAAGTCTTTAAACATAAACATTGTACAAAAACAAGAAACAAACATTTTACAAGTCACGGCTTGAGCCGGAGTTACCCTGCTGTAAGTGAGGGGTTAAACGAAAACCAAGACTAGTAAACTGAAGAGCAACAACCCAAGACTGGGTAACAACCAAGTCGTAACTTTTTCCAACTAGAAACTATCCCCTAAGGGNAGGGTTTAAACGAAAACCAAGACTAGTAAACTGAAGAGCAACAACCCAAGACTGGGTAACAACCAAGTCGTAACTTTTTCCAACTAGAAACTATCCCCTAAGGGCTGCACAAGCAGGGAAGGCCATTTGATAACCAGGGCTTACCCGTAGCCAGAGCGCCGGTCCTTTTGTGAAGTGTTTTCTGCCAAGGGTTATGCAAACTGTCACCTGCAAAATGAAAACCAAAATTTAATTAAAAACTTGTTTTAGAACTGAATACTGTAAACAAAATCTAGTATTAAATTTTTAAATGTTTACATCACCTAGAAGAGAAGATTATGGAGCCATGAAGGAACAACACCACCACAACCAGCGTAACGAGAAGCCAAACTCTCATACTCACAAGTGACAGAGACGACGGAGGGCCACGATACAAGCCACATTGACAACAGTAGCTATAACAAGCCTAGCAATGGCCACGAAAGAATTAACAACAAAATATTTCACTAACTTCAGCAACTCTGTCAAAACTCTCAAACCCTACGACAATGGTAGTGCATAAACCAACAACAAGTAAATATTAACCTATCTCTGCAATGATAGGCCATGACAGGACAAGAAGGAGCCACATACAGGCCGTAATCCAAATGCTATGAATATCAACAAAAACCCTTATAGAGATAAGAATCAGAGTACAAAGAACAAGTTTTAAGACCGAATAGTGGAAGTTGAAACAACTCAAACCAAGACTCGGAGCACAACTAGCAACCAGAAGGGTATCATGGCCGCCATGAGAATTGTTGCAGAGCAGGCCGAAGGCCCGAGAAATACGAAGGGAAATGACGAAGAGTAGGGTTACGAGGAAACTTATATCTCCAGTGTATGGTGAGGAAGGTTCCACGTGCCCCATAAATTTATCAAAGTCACAGTGGGTCGAGTTCTATAGTCCACGTTGTGTTGATAAGACAAAATCATTGTTATTAATCCTCATGATGATCTTTCGATACTATATTACACCAAGTCAAAACATATATATATCATTGATAATCATTATTTAAATAATACTGGAGTATTTAGAACTTAGGGTATTGATAAACTCTTGGTGATTTTAAAAATCATGAGTATATGATAATAATAAACCCAAGCTTACATGATATCATGGAAATTGGTACTTGTAAACAATGGAAATTATCAAATGATTTAATAAACACCTAAAGAGATATCTCTAGTAGGGTATAAACCCTTAAAAAAATAAAATAATAGTTTTCATAATAATTATTGACCCTATTATTAGAATGAAGAGCTATGTTTTAGAGTTGGTCCATATAAAAACTCTAACGACAATGATTTAGCTCATAATTCAACATGAAATATATTTTAAAAGTATTCTCTTCATTCTAGAATAGACTCCTAAGAAGTCTATAGTACTAGGGTAAACTTCAAGAGAAATTGTAATTAGTATTTTTCATAAACAAATAAAGCTCAAATGTCTTCAATTAAGGCTTTAATTGTAATAGTAAAAGACGGTGAAAATATCTAAATATACTTGTGGTATATTAGATATTTTTAAAATGAGATAGTAATATCATCACTTTATTAAGTCTTGGAGAGGTTGGACAAATAGAAGTCATTTTTTTTAACGACAATTATACAGGGGTCAACTATAAATGCAATGTACTATAATATGAAAACTATCTCCACTGAAATTATTGAAAGAAAAGCTACGAGTTCTGTGCAACTCATTTCTCAAAGGGTATTAAGTCTGTTCTTCACTTAAACAAGTCTTAAAAATTTATGTTAACAATAGCAATAAACTTTTGTTACAATAAGAGTACTAATATGTTGAATCTTGCACTCTATTAAGGACTGGATTTAGCATAGAGTAATAATAGAAAGAAGATCAATCTAAGTAATAGTCATTCTTATAATAGGCCATCAATAGTGAAAATACACTGATCATATCAACATGCTATTAAAATATAGATGTAGTCATAACTCAGATAAGGAGAAGGTATTTTACCTCATAGAACCTTGGAATTTAATCAAGCCAACTTTTACTCTAGCAGTATATTCTATACTAATTGAAGTATAGTTTTTGAATGCAGATGGTGAAAAATGCAATTATAGAAATTAATAAAGGAATTTGTTTTAGTTTCTAGATTAGACCCTTTAGGATGTTAACTGTTAGCATTCAAGTTACTCTCTTTATCGATGATTTTAAACATCAATTTTCGTAGGAAAAATTTTAAATTTTTATGAAAATTTTGGGTATTACAGTTAAGCTAATGAATCTCTGATGCCCCTACCCTCCTCTATACTATGGAAACTTGGTTCCAACAGCTCTCCCTCGAACATCTCGGGTGAGACCTCATCCTCTCTGTGGGTGTTGCTGGACAGGGTAAAACCTATTTGGGCCGATGCTTAGGGAGATCACAACATGTTGAGCGTCGATAGAGTGGAACCCCTATTGACAGGGTTTTGTTTGTTGGGATTGCGTGAAAAAATGGTTATGTTGATGGGACCTCATTGCGAGTAAGAAGAGGTTATGTAGCATCCAAAAAATGGTTACTCTAGAATGGATGTGGCATCCGACATGATTGGAACTTCAATATTGGTTTGATCAGAAACTGAGAGAATTTACTGAAGCAAAAAATCAGAACCTTGGGTTGACAACAAACAAATTATTAGCAAGGTACATCCACGACGGTCTGTATGAATACTTCTTCGATGAATTTACTATCATATTGTATGAGTGGCTGGCGCAATTCACATACAAGAAGATAAACTTTCAAGGAGGAGAACCGACGTCCTGGACCCTGAATTGATCTAGGAGCTATAGGAAACTGACAATAGAGTGACGCGCACCGTCGAGGTCTCGTTGGATAGTATCCTAGAGGGATATATCAACGAGTTCGCTGCTGACACCAACAAATCTTACAATGAAGTAGATATGGAGTTCTTCAACAGACCCAGAGGTAGGTTCTTATTGTCGCTTCAATTGTCGATTTAAACGCTGGTTTGTGAAAAGGGTATACTCAAGATGCACCTAGAGTAGTAGCACCTCGGTGTGCGGAGGCTATGGATAACGTGACCAAGGGGGGAGAAAAATGATAAGATAAGGGGTATATGGGTTCAAGTTTCGATGATATTGTGAGGGAATCCAAGGAAGGAAGTGGTTATACAAGGGGAGGAGCAAGGTTTTGACAACAGAAGAGGAAGAGGATAGGGGAAGGTCCTCCTACGATCGAAATGCAAGATTGCGAAGGAAAACCACACGGGACAAAGTGACTCTATAGTGACGATAAGGACAACCAAGGCCAAGCTATGGCCAAGACGACAGTAATATCAAACCCCAACAACAATGTACCCATGCCTCTGCGCACTACTCCAAACTTAGGAAAAACACCAAGTCCCACGTCGACTTGTTCGACGTGCCATAAATAGTCTAGTAGTAGATCGACATCTGTAGGAAGGAAGCCCAGGATGGTGGGCGACGACATGAATCTACCTTTGTTCCATGGAAACAAGATCAATGATCCCAAGCAATACTAGTTCTTATGTGAAGCAGTGTGGATTGTTATACAGGCCACTGACAATGATATAAAGAAAGGATAGTTAGCGACTACTCTGAGCGGTCACGCGCTTGGCTGGTTTATGAAGTTTATCCAAATTCCTTAGGGGACTGCAGTGAAGACATTGGATGAGATCCGGAAGGGACTAATCGAGGAATTCAAAAAACCGAATTCAGAAGCACAATATATTACGAAGCTGAAGGAAATCAAGCAATTTCCTAATGAGACTATTTGGGACTTCGATCAAAGGTTCAAGACACTGATGGCCATAGTCAGTTTTTCGATGAGTGATGTCCAACATAAATAATGGTTTATCACAACATTGGTTTCTCATATCTGACAACCATTGATGCAACAAAAGATAGTGATGCAGCGCAAAGCCCTGGAGATTGCGATGAAGCTCGAAGCTTCACCTATCAGGGAGAGTGCAGTCATGATGAATCAAATTCAGGAGCAGCTAGAGAACCTCACACTTCAACTACAGGATATCAAGAAAGTTAAGGAGGAGCGCATAGATATTTGGTGTAGTCGTTGTCATGCATATGGCCACACCAAAGATACTTGCCCCGAATTTAGGAAATATTTGTTATCTGGAGCTCCAAACCCGTTAAATAGCGGTGGTGTGCCATGGTGTCACATATTCCAAGTCTATGTACATCGACATGAGGAATGTAGCTATATACAAAAGATGGTGTTGAAACCTACCAATTATACTGTTAATTCAGTCGCTCAGTTGAGCATGATAATAGAGACTCTCGGGCATATGATCTACTTCAAGACATAACATATGATTCATATTTCGTGAAGGGCAAAGGTCATTGCATAGTACAACAACCACATTCGTAGTCTCACATGGTAAGTTCTCAACTAGAACCACAGTACACACTGCCTCCACTGATGTAGTTTATGCCACCACAGCCGCAGCCGTAGTTTACACCACAACCGTAGTTTGCACCGCAACAACCATATAATCAAATGTCGATGGCTCAAGAACAACCATAATACATTCAAGAAATGCACTTTGTTCAACAACAACTGAATCCCCCACCAAAGCAGGTAGCCCAGCCGTAGTACTCGTAGCAAGGAGGATTCCATAGAGGATTTCAAGGAGGAGGCTTTGGACCAGGAGGAGAATGAGGTCGTGCATCCGTCCAATGTTACAATTGTGGAGTATTCAGGCATTATCAGAGAGACTTCCCATAATTGGAGTGCTTGTGTAAGTACTATGTAGTGATTGATCATACCATGGAGAAATTCCTGCGGTTAATCACAAGATGGAAAACCAGGAACGTTCCACAGTTGCAAAATCAAGCCTAGTTGCAGACTCAGAATCAACTACTAGACCAGAACCAATTACAGAGCCAGGCCTAGAATCAAGTTTCACTCTAGAACCAAAATATGAATTAGCTGATGAAACCACCATAATCCATAATCCACCACTGACTCCGACTCCTTCGATGAACCAAACTCAAGGTCCAACAGTGACGATTTAAGCAGAGCCTGGAGCGCAGGATGTCGATGTTGCCATTTTCAGTCGTAGAGGTGCGAAGATGGGAGATGATAGACCACGGACACAAGTTTGAATAGCTGGGGAGAAGAAAGCAATGTTTGATATCGCGACTGAAAAAGAATTTTTTTTTGAAACTCGGGACGTCATCGAATGAAATCTTGGTAAGTCGCCTGTCTATGAAATGCTATCTGCCTTTGATTTATCCTTATAAATAGGACCATTGCAGCATCATGGTACCTTGAAACAGTTCTTTTAGAAATTCTTATCATTGGCACATGCTCCCGAGGCTGTTGTTGAGCTTGAAAGGTTGTTATACAGTCTGGGAAAGGATCTGAAGGACGTCGCAGTGAACTCTTTGCAGAAGAAAAAGACAGGTAAATAAATCCGTATGACTATCCAGATAGGTGACCATGAGGTGGACTCAGTAATCCTGGATTTGGGATCGGATGTGAAAATCTTGACTAAGCAGACCTGGCAGAAAATGGGGAGCCCACTGTTGGGTTGTTCTCTTGTGCAGCTGCGATTGGCGAACCAAGCTAAGGTGCAACCAATTGGACGGGTAATGAACTTGGTTTTAGATGTTGAAGGTATGAGAACAAATGCTTATTTTTATGTGATTAAAGTCATTAATGGGGAAGGATCCTATCCCACGATGTTGTGGATTGGATGGGCTAATGATAGTATGGTTGTGATTAATTTTAAGAATCGAATGATGACATTTGAGTCATCGCACCCATGGATCCAAACGAGGGCTAGAGATACATTGAACCTATGAAGGATGAAGTTGTCAAGGGGTGGGATCATGCTTACAACATATCTGAAGACTATATCCACCAAATGCTGAGGGAGAACTTGGTTGGTACAGTGTTATCTCTACATCCTCTGATTCTGATGATGCGCTAAAAAATTGGCAAAACCGCATGCATGAGGTATCCTTTAGAAAGTGCGGTCTGATTACACAATATCTGTGTCATGTTATGACTGAAATTATTGAATTTCTAGTATATGAAGGGTTACCCGAGCTATCTGCATTCTTAGAAATATTTGAAGAAAGAGTCTCAGAACCAAAGTGACTATTAGCACTGGAGGAAGCAGTGAAGGCTACTCCTATCCTCTGGTGGGAAACTCATAAGAAGATGATTACTGGATGGACACAATGTACCACACTGGATGGACACAGTTCATTTTGGTACAACAGAAGTGTACCACACTGGGAAGTATGATGGATAGAATAACCTGAGCAACCATTTGGCATATTTTCAAACACTATGGGGAGCTCGACCAAAGGATGAATGGGTCCATTCCTTTATTCATACCTTAGATTAAATGATGAGGTCCTGGTACATATACGTAGAGTTGCGTAGAGAAATAACTACCTGGGATGAGTTGACGGTTTGTTTCGCTCACACTTTTAGTTTTGCAGATGCCAATCCTGATGTCCACAATGCAATTCAGATCATTTGGGATGTGGTCTTGAGAGTCATGCCACTTGCATATCCTGTGTATCCACATGTGCATTGCCACATGAAATCGATGATGGAATGATATAATGTGTCTAGTGATTTGGAGGATGATGATGAGTTGTGAAATATTAATATTCCGGAGACTAAACGGAGTCGAGATGTCACAACATCGGATGTGCTGACCAATCCCATGACTCAGCCGCTGAAGATTAAGAAAGTTAACATTGGGACGGAAGAGAATCTGAAGTTCACAAATGTTGGGGACTACTGGGATGAGGAGACCATGGCCAATATCATAGATCTCATGCATGAGTTTCAAGATATGTTTTTGACAAAATTCTAAAAAATGAAAGGGATATTGGGTGACCTAGGGGAAATGAAAATCCCGCTGAAGCCAGATGCCAAACCAGTGCGACAGAGACCATATCGCTTGAATCCATGATACAAAGACAGAGTCAAAGCTGAACTTGATCATATGTTGGATGTTGGGATCATCGAACCTATCGAAGAATCAGAATGGATCAGTCCTATGGTGGTACAAGACAATAAAATTGGTGAAGTTTGAATCTGCGTGAACCTCATAAAACTAAATGATGCCTGTATGCATGACCTATTTCCAACACCGTTCATTGATGAGGTACCTGAGGGAGTAGGAGGTCAAGAAACGTACTCCTTTACAGATGGGTTTTTAGGTTATCACCAGATGAGAATCACCAAGGAGGATCAACATAAAACAACATTAGACATTGAATGGGGATGTTTTCAATATACAGTGATGCCTTTTGGATTGAAGAATGCCCCCATGGTATTCTCTTGGTTCGTCGTTGCTGATTTCAAGGATTTCATTCAAAAGTTCCTACAGGTGTACATGGATGATTGGACAGTGTACGACTTAATCAAAGATCATTTAGCCAACCTTCAACTAATGCTGGAAAGGTGTCAACAACATCATATCACGTTGAACTCCAAAAAGTGCATTTTCTGCACCCCATTCGGCATACTGTTAGGTCATATTGTGTGCAAGCAAGGGTTACTTGTCGACCTTGCGAAGATAGCTCTCATCTTGAGTTTTCCCCCTCCGACCAATGTGAAGATGCTTCGGGAAACATTGGGACACACGGGATATTATCACAAATTTATCAGAGGCTACACTACGATCACTACCCCTATGGAGAAATTATTGAAGAAATATGCAGTATTTGAATGGAGTGTCGAGTGTCAAAGTAGCTTCGACATGTTGAAGGCCAATATGGCTTCGACACCAATACTTGTATTTCTATATTGGACCAAGGAGTTCCACGTTCATGTCGATTCCTCTTCTGTTGTGCTAGGAGTAGTACTCACGCAGCCAGGCGACAGCGACTTGGATCACCCTATTGCTTTTGCGAGATGGAAGTTATTGTTCACAGAGAAAAATTATACAACGACGGAGCACGAGGGACTAGATATGGTTTATGCACTGCATAAATTATGGCATTATCTTCTAGGAGGTCCCTTCAAAATGTTTAGAGACCATTCATCTTTGAAGAATTTTGTCAATAAGCTTGTGTTGGGGGGGAAGATATGCATATGGCTACTCCTTTTTCAGGAGTTTTATTTTGAGATCATCGTGAAGCTGGGTTGCTTGAATGTCGTCCCTGATCATTTATCCATAATTGAGACAGGTGAGGAACCTACTAACATTGAAGATGGAATGCTTGATGTGCAGTTGTTTCGAGTTAAAATGACGGATGACCACTATGCTCCGATAATCCAGTTCTTGGGAACCAGAGTCACACTAGAAGAGCTTTCCACGAGTCAAAAGAAGCAGTTATTGGTTAAGGCTTTTGATTTTTAGTTGATTGTTGGATACTTGTATAAGATGGGACATGAACAAGAGCATATTTTAGAAGAGGCACACTTCAGAGTAGCTTGGGGCACTATGGAGGATGAGCTACCACGCAGAAGGTGCTTCAGGCAGGCCTTTGGTGGCCCACACTTCATAATGATGCGGCAGGTTATGCACGGAGCTAGGATCACGCTGGGATGTCTATCAACGAATTGGAAAACCATCACGATGGGACAAGATGTCACTAGTACCCCAGGTAAATTTGGAACCTTTTGATAAATGGGTAGTAGACTTTGTGGGCCCAATCAACCCACTAGGGAAAAGAATTGGTGTGCATTACATAATCACTACGACAGACTATCTGACGAGATGGGCAGAGGATGCACCAGTTGTGGATTACACTGCTGCGATGACAGCCAGATTTCTAGTTGAGAATATTGTGATGTGATTTGGGTGTTTGAGAATCTTAATGAGTGACTAGCATAGTCATTTTATCAACCGCATAGTAAGAGCGCTAACAGAATAATTGCAAGTTTAGCACAAGAAAAGTACACCATATGATTCACAGGTGAATGGAACTGTGGAGGATTTAAACCAAATATTGGAGCACGCACTTACCAAGGTATGCAACACTAACTGAGATGTCTGGGATCTAAAGATTCCTGCAGTGCTATGGGCTTATCGCACCACGTGAAAATATTGATGGGGAAAACACCATTCAAATTGGTGTATGGGAAAGAGGCAGTTATTCCTATGGAATACATTGTTCCCAGTATGCACATTGCTGCTACGATTGAAATGGATGACGGTGCTGTGTTAGAGGAGTGCATGAAACAACTGATACAGCTTGAAGAAGATCGTTTCATTGTGGGTTTCCACTAGCACGTTGAGAAAGACTAACAAAAGGCATGGCATGATCGCCACATAAAAAACACATAGTTTCAGCAAGGGGATTTAGTACTGTTATACGACAACAAGTTCTTGAAGCATCCGGGTAAGCTACATATGCACTGGCTAGGTCCTTCTCTTGTTAATTCTATTACCTCTGGGGGTGCAGTTAAATTGCAATAGTTAGATGGTGCGGTACTACCGAAGCTCGTGAATGGCAGCTGCTTGAATCCCTATTAGATGGGAGAAGGACCATGCAATTCCTGAGGTAGTGCGCATGAAAAAAAGAAAAAAGAAAAAAGAAAAATGAGAACAAGAAAGACACAAAATATAGGTAGAGGTAGGGTAGATAAAAAGTGAAAGGGCACACCAGAAGGGGTAGCATAAGAATAGGATTCATTAGCGTAGTTAGAAGGATCTGTCGCAACAGCTGAAGGGTTGCAACATAGTCAAAATAAGCACTAGATAAAGAGTAGTCAATCTGATTAATCAGATAACACCACACATTGCTTGAGCTGCTGCGCAAAGAAGGGGAAGGATAGATAAATAGAGGCCATGATTTCTCCAAGAGAAGAGTCATTGCATGGAAGAGAGGGGCTGAGCCGAGAGACCGGTAGTTGTGTGGAAGAGAACGGCTACGCATGAGAAAGTGGTTATGCACAAGGAAATGGTTGCGCATGAGAAAGTGGTTTTGGGCAAAGGAATGGTTGCGCTAGAGGAGGTGACTGCGCTTTAAGGAATGACTGAAAAAGAGGAAGAATCAGTCGCGTCGCTTAGATGATGGATCCCACCAACCGGAATATGGTGATCGGACATCACATCAGTACTCAATGAAGATCGTTAAAGACAGATAACTGACGAC
This sequence comes from Pseudotsuga menziesii, assembly GCA_001517045.1. Classification (NCBI taxonomy): domain Eukaryota; kingdom Viridiplantae; phylum Streptophyta; class Pinopsida; order Pinales; family Pinaceae; genus Pseudotsuga; species Pseudotsuga menziesii. The sequence continues at coordinate 147,812 of LPNX010051214.1, forward strand.
ACTTTTTGACGTAACGTATAATGATAGCATATCTAGGTAGAATGAGGGTAGAATCGACGACATAATCAATTCATTAATGCCGGATTTACTCCTAATGATGAACCTAATATGACAATGATGATATCCGATGTGAGGTGGGTGTTATAAGTAGATATCCAGTCGTTAAGAGGACACCATGGGGTGAAATTACACTGTTTGAGGTTGTAGAGGTATGAAGCTCTGCTGCATAAGGCAGTGGGAACCAGAGCCAATATGCAGCGTACCCTGGATACAGGGGATATTTTGAGTGAGAATTCTTCACCAACGGAAATTGAAGAAGAAGTTGCAAGTATGTGGGCTAGCTTGTCCAAGACAGAAGTTCTTGGCAAGGTCATCCTTGGCTATATTTCTCCCCATCGGTCTGAGGCGCAGACCAAGAAACTCATGAGGAATACAGAAGGGGCCAGAGTTCTTGCCCCACTTGACTAATTCTATAGGAACAGGGCCCGGGATTAACTTCAGGAATCCCGGGTTGAGCTTGAATGTAAGTAATGACAAGGATGTGGAAGCTAGAATGGCTTCCAAGGTGGCTCGATAGTTTCCATGAAGCAGGGAGCGAACCAAACAATGATAGTGAGCCGAGGAAGTCGAAATGACCAGGAATTGTGGTCGGAGGCACAAAGAGATTCTGTGAGAGCTGTGATTGCAATGGTGTGCCAAGTTCAGTAAAGAGTGACCACAGAGGCGGTAGTTGCAGCAAATTGCATAGTTTGACAGATTCTCAGCAAACGAAACACCGTTGTCTGGGAGCAGTTTCAGTAATCCAAGTTTGTTGGGTACACCAAGTCCATCTGACGTGGCTCGAGGATGAGCCATAAGACTATGTTGGGGGCCTATTGGCAAGGGGTTGTGGTAAGTTGCACAACATCGCGGATGCTGCACAAGCCTAGAAGACATCGCGCAAGGCAAAGATAGCGTGATAGGTGGATAATAGTCCACTTTTTTATATTTTCGTGTCATTTTTTGTACTTGTTAACCATTTCTTCAAAATATTGGTCCTTAGTGGTTAATTCGGTTAGAAGTTAGTTAGTAGTGGACCTTGAATGTAAGGGCGCAAGCCTATAAATAGAAGAATTATGCATGTAACAAATCATCTTGAGATCATTTTTATGGAGAATGAATATCGGTTGTGGTACTGGATCCTTGTATGTTTTGATCTGCAATCTATTCTGTGGAATTAATATAATGTGACGTGGATTGAACTGAAATCTTGTTGTCTTTTTATCTTTTCCTTCTTTACACTGCTGCAATTTTGATGATGAATGATGAATAGATCTGCATATGAATGGATAATGCTATGTAAGGTTTTTCGTTACACCAAAACCTGCAGATGTTGGTGAACATTTGAAACCCAACACAAGCCCAATCATCAAGAGTGGCGGTTAAACCAATTGTTTTTATATTCCCAGAGGTGCGGCGGTTATACCATGTGGAGGTGCCCGATACTCCAACACCCCGCCTCGGGTGTAGCTCGGGGGAATTGAACCTGAGACCTATGCTCTGATACCATGTAAGGTTTTCCATTACACAAAAACTTGCAGATGTTGGTGAACATTTGAAACCCAGCACAAGCCCAATCATCAGGAGTGCCTCTGGCGTAGCTCGAGGGAATTGAACCTGAGACCTATGCTCTGATACCATGTAAGGTTTTTCGTTACACCAAAACCTGCAGATGTTGGTGAACATTTGAAATTTAGCACAAGCCCAATCATCAGGAGTGGCAGTTAAACCACTTGCTTTTATATTCCTAGAGGTGCAGCGGTTATACCATGTGGAGGTACCCGATACTCCAACATGCTATGTTTTCTGCTTATGGATACTGTCATCTTTTAGATTTGTTTTCCACACTGGTGGATCTTCTATAATGATGAATGCATGATGCAACATGATGAAGGGTTTGGTTTCTGATCAAACAAGTAGACTAGATATGGGAGTTAAGCTAATGAATATCTGATGCCCCTCCCCTCCTCTATACTATGGAACCTTGGTTTCGACAACTCTCCCTAGAACATCTTGAGTGAGACCTCATCTGCTCTGCGGCTGTTGCTGGATAGGGTAAAACTTGTCTAGGTCAATGCTCAGGGAGATTGTGACATGTTGAGCGTCGACAGAGTGGAACCCCTGTCGATAGGGTTTTTTTGGTCAAGATTGCACAAACAATCAGTCTTATGTTTTAGCAAGATAAGAAGACAGGCGAGGTTCGAATCTACGTTGATCTCAAGAAGTTGAATGATGCATGCCTTCATGATTCATTTTCAACGCCATTCACTGACGAAGTATTGGAAGGAGTAGGTGGTCAATAAATCTGTTCATTCATAGATGGATTTTCTGGCTATCATCAGATAAAGATCGCAAAATAGGATCATCATAATACAACGTTTGTTATTGAATGGGGAGGCTTCTAGTACTTAGTGATTCCATTTGGACTAAAGAATGCGCCTGCGATATTTTATAGGATCGTAGTTGTTGCATTTAAGGATTTTATACCAAAGGTTTTGGCAGTATACATGGATGACTGGACGGTTTATGGACTGGTAAAGGATCACCTCGCAAATCTGCGACTGATGTTGGAGCGGCGTCGACAACATCAGATTGCATTGAATTCGAAGAAGTGCATATTTTATGAACCTTTTGGGATGTTGTTGGGGCACAATGTTTGCAAGGAAGGTTAAACAAACTGCTGGTTGACTGTTGATGCCTGGAAAAGTCACAGGTACCAAGAAGTAGGGATTCTCCCAGGTGAACAATCCCAATTAGATCAGAAACCGTTTGGTGTGGGGAATCTGTCTGGTTCACGGTTCCAGCTACCGTAGATTAAGTTGTTTAGTAATTTACTAGTTACGGCCCAGTCCATCGTCTATAAGATTTTTTTTAAAGAATGATATGTAGGTGGCTAAGCTAAATGCAGGTCTAATCTAGATCTAAAACTAAACTATTCTATCCTCAGATAGGGACAAAATTTAGAGTTCAGAGTAGTATTCTATAAATGCTCATAAAGGTTTAACACATAGTCGTACCAACACAATAATTACATTCACAACAGAAAGAATACCAGAGGTATCTCTAATATAATTAAACCATTTATTACCCTGTCAACATAGACATTTATACAGACAACAAATATTCATGACCAAGGAAATAGTTCTAGGAGGTTAGGAAAATCTCACTGTATGATGTACATAAGCAAGAAGAAATAGTTCTACAGTATGCATTCCAAACATTTCGATTAAATCTATGTGCAGGCCCTTTGTTCCAGCAAAATGATCCTTCTTATTAGCAAAGTTTAGCTCTTTTAAAACAATATTCTAGAATTATTTCACCAGGCAACGATTCCTTCCTATGGTGCTCTGCACCCCTATTTATACTATCTCTATCCATCACCTAGGAGATTCCTAGGCTTCTTATTCTCCCACCTGGATGAATCTAACGGTTTCATAAAACAAACAAATAAAAACAAATTGCACAAGTCTTTCCCTGATGGAAATACACGCTCCTTTATTTTTACTACATCTTTCCATTATGAAATTTATTTGTGATCGTAGATCACAAATTAGCCAAGGTCACCTCCGTCCAATCCTGTAATGTCTACAGGATTTTGTAGTTCTGAGATGTTCCATCTTTCGTGCACATTCAATCTGTGAAATCAACCTCAATCATTGATTGTTATCAAAACTTCATCTCAGTAGTTGAAATATGTGTCCCTTTAACCAATTCCACATATTTCAAAAGTTCATTTCCTCGTGTTTGTTGAATCAGCGGAATTTTTCTCTGCCATAGATCTAATTCCAAGTAGATCTCAGTTGTTGAAAGATGCAACCCTTTAACCAATTTTGTAGATTTCAAAAGTTATTTTCCATGAGAATTTTGAATCAACGAAATGCACATCCACCGTTGATCTAACTCCACCTTTGATCTTAGCCGTTGAAATATGTATCCCTTTAACCAATTCTGCAGATCCGAGAGATTTATTTCATTCGCGCAAGCTAAGAAAAATGAAATTCTTCAGGACCGTAGATCTGTATCTTCCATGATTCTTAGCCATCAAAAACTGCAACCTTTACCCGATATCACGATCACCCATCCTAACTTGGTGAACCCTAGTACTTGAAATACATAAAGAGAACATCATGAGAGATATATCTGATATGTAAACAACAATAATTTGTCAATGGAAAATGTAACTAATCACCGTAATTTTAGTTATAAGTTTAATGATGTGTGTCGATTATTCCTATAGAACAAAAACACGATGATTAGTGCCTTGTTAAGCAAGAAAATATTTAGTTTAAGTTTCGGAACAAATATTTCTCATTGTCCCCAATGGTTCACAATAAAAAAAACAGAGGCTGGACGACTCAGATCATCTCAAAGATGGATCGGGTCTGATTTGAACCATTAGATCACTCAGCCTTGACAACTCCTTTTCACTTTTTCCCTTCTGGAAATCAAAAATTGGGTTCTCCAATTTTATCAAGTTAAAATTCTACTTTTCCGCCTCCACTTTTTCGCTTCCGCTTTTCTGCTTTTTCGCTTCTGCACTTTTCTTTTGCCTTTTTCTTAACTCTTGGATCTTTGTGGATTCATCCCTATTCGTCGATCTGCAGATTGTGGAAGGCGGAATATGTGACTCTAAATTTTTTACGACCAAAATTCTAACTTTCCACCTCCTCTTTTCCACTTCCACCATTTCGATTCTTTCTAAGTCGTTGATCTATACGGGGCGATTCTAAATCGTCGATCTATGTAGAAATCAGAAAATAGAAAGTCAAACTTTTCGAAATGAAATTTTAACTTTTCCTCCTCCGCCTTTCTGCTTTCGCCCTTCCAGAAAGCGGGCTTGCCAATGTGTTCAAAATTTAAACTCAATCCTTCCGCTTCTACTTTTCTGCTTCCGCACTTCCGATTCCTTCTGATTCGTTGATATTTGCGGAAGCTTTCTACACCATCGATCTATGCGGAAATCAGAAATTGAGATTACAACCTTTACTTGACCAAAGGTGCATCTTCTACTTCCGCCCTTTTATTTTCCACCTTTCCAAGCCATTGATTTGCACATAAACCTTTTGGACCGTTGAATCTATGCGGAAGTCGGAAATCGGGTTTGTAACCTTTTCATAAGCGAAACTTGCATCTCCCGCTTCTGCATTTCCGCATCTTCCCTTCTGCTTCCACCTTTTAGAAAGCAGAAAATCAATCTTTTGTGAGGTTCAAATCATAACTTTTTGCTTCCTCCTTTCCTCTTTGGTCGTTGATTTTATTCTGGATTCATCCTTAGTCATGTTGCGGGTTGTGGATTTGCCAAATTACATTCTAACTTTTGTGACTTGGATTTCCGTAAGAACCTTTTTGCATCTTCGATCTATTGCAGAGCGATTCTAAATAGTCAATCTATGTGGAAGTTGGAAATCAGAATTCTAATTTTCATGACCAAAACCTGCATCTTCTGCTTCCATACTTCTGGAAAGAAGAAATCGGAAACTCCAATGTTTACGAGGTTGAAACTTATACTTTTTGCTTCCTCCTTTCCACTTCTGCCTATGCGAAAAGCAGAAATCATCGGTTTTTTCAAATTTTCATGACATTTACACTTTAACTTTTCGCCTCTGCATTTTCTTTTCACCTTTCTGAGCTGTTGATTTTCGCAGAAGCCTTCTGAACCGTTGTATCTATGCAAAAGTCAGAGATAGGGCTTGTAGCCTTTTCATAAGCGAAACTTGGATTTTGTGATTTCTCCCTTTCACTCCCACCATTTCTTAGCCATTGGATCTTGATGAGGGCAATTCTCAGCCGTTGATCTTAAATCGAAAGAAGATTTTCTTGTAAGGCTAGTTTCCAAGATTGCGCCTAATGATTTTTTTTAGTAGAAAAGACACTTCAAGCTTAGGAAAAACCTTTTGCTCGATATTTTAGGAGAGACTGGGTATGCAAGGAGGGTTTATTTGAGTTGGGAAACAAGTGTAAAAATAAAAAATGAAAGGAGGGGCCCTAAAATGTAAAAATTTTGGGGAAGCAGTTGTAGCAACAACAATTGGAGACTAGCTGGTGAACATAGATATCTCAAAAGACCTTCTTTGAACAACAATATTTCCATATGGTACTGCACTGTGAATGTTCAATGATTACTTACAAGCATTTCCCTAGACTTATTTAAAATATATTTATCCAGGGATGCCACTTTTCAAGCATCACATTTTATACCATTTCTTTGGGAGTAGGGTAACCAAGAGCTCAATGTATTGATAACTCTCCCAGGATCAAAGTATGAAGTTCATTTTACCTCTGTCTTTAAGTTGCCATCAAATAATACTCCACAGGATCGTAATAGATTAAGACAAATGTATTCGTTTGTTCCTCATTCCCATGCTATAAGAATTCTTTTGATGCTTTCTTTATGACTTAAAAAGTCTTATGAGTCTTCCTTTTACTTTGATAATTTGGTACAATTTTTTCCACCCACAATGTCCTTTTGTGTGAGTGACAAATTTGTTTTCTTATCAACCTCACGGACGGAGAAGAACCATGCGGATATTTGGTTTTTTTAAAACCCTTTTGTTCTGATGATTTATTTCTGCAACATCATTTCTTTAATTGAAGACTGAATATTTTAGAAAATTGACTTTTCAATCTAAGCCTTTTGTTACAGCTGATTTTACCACACATGGTGGATCACACCTTTATGGCCTTCCTTGTCCCTTTGCAGACTCTTTAGACCCCATGGACCATATTTGTACCTTTGATGTTTCCAAGCTCATCCCTAAAAACATGTATTATTTGGTATATGCGACTTTTAAACCTATTCTCGTGTATATACGCGGATTTGACCCTTAAACCCACATACATCGGGATGTGTGCAAAAGGCCAAATAGTTTTGGAGTTTTCCTTGATGTGAATCCAAGTCACTTGTCTCTTGGCCTTCCATATGCCTTGAGATCGCTCAGATTTGACCTTCCATTACCCCATTGAAGCACTATATAAGGAACCCTTTGAATACATTGAAGGGGGAGGAATTGAAGAGCAAGAAAACTATAGTCCATTGTTGCCGGAGCTTATACTTGAGTCTGCATCCCTTTGTCCCTTGGATCGCTTTGTGTTCTTCCCAAGCTAGCCTTTTCTTGTGAGATTGCTATCGAGAGATGGAGGATTGAAGTGGTGGAGGCCTAGGTGGAGGACTCAGTTTCTCCGATTCATAGACATGCCGATAGAGGTTGTCACTATTGTAATCTCTGTTTTATATTAATAGAAATATCTTTTCTTGTCCAATAATGTGTATTTAAATGAGTATTGAATCCATGGATGATTTTAAATGTTTATATGCTATTGATTATATATGCTAGAGTAGGTCTAACACAATTATATATAGAATGCTTGTCTTGTTTTCTTAACGTTGAGGGAGCAAATTACTTATATAAGCGAGAGTGGAAAATCTCAACGGGGATCTACATCAACCGTCTAGAATAAGGTATGTATCGAGATCCTTTAGTGTTAGATTTTTGGTTTCTCTTGCGTATAGGAAAGGATTGATTTCTTTGGTTACTCTGTCTGTTGTGGTACCCCCAGCCATAGGAAATTTTCTCCATAACGCATTTTGACCTTTTTTGAATTGTAGCAATGGGATAATTTTGAATACCATACATCCATCAGACCTTCTTCCTTTCCATGGGTCCATCATGATATGCTTCATGAGACAGGTATTAATGTGAGAATGGATGAAACCCCAATATTGTACTCCAGACCTCATGATTCTTGGATACTTTACAGGGGTTATAATGATTCAAATGTGAACTTGAAGACTAGCTTCCCTTTCCATCATTTGTCAACAGTTAAATAATATCATGATGATCGAACTTTATTATCTTCTCTTTCCCATAAGCAATTCCCGACATCCAAAGATTTTGAGTTTAATTAGATGCCTATACTTCGAAGCACCAAAAATTGAGCTGGTTTATTAAAAGGAAACAAACTAAGGATGTGAAATAAGGTGAAACAAACAAAAAAATAAACAACTGGAAAAAAATCAATAACAACAAGTTTATTTATGTATAAGGGTTTGTAGATTCTAGGTAAAGTAATACTTGAGAATAGAACCAAGCTTCCTCAACTCCTTTTGGATCAAAGGATCCAGTTTAGGGTGTGTTGCTCTGAGTTGTTGCTAAAAAGGATTTTGTCCAGAATTACCAAAAAATTTCATAGCTCTTTTCTGTTGTAATATTGTAACTTCAACAGATATTCTAAATGTATTTTATTGATGTAACCCAGGGGAGATGTTATTATTCCTCTGACGGGGTGTTGCTATTGTATTTGGTCATCGTAGAGTCATGAGGTGAATCCTCCTCTTGTGTCGCGTCTTTAGTACTCTAATAAATAATATCATATACTATTTCGAGTCTTCCTAGGTGAAGTCGACCCAGAGAGTTTAGTGGGGCCGACTTGTCTAGTGTAAAAGACAATTGACTCATTGTGTATAAATAAAGGAGTTGTGGTTCTTATTTGAACATAGACTCACTAACTTGTGTATCTCATACGAGAGAGAGAGAGACAAAGCATAAGGAGGAGAACACCTTTTTTTGGGGTCGTATTTTATACATCTTATATAGAGGAATTTTTTGTTGGGTTTTCTTCCCCTTGAGGGTTTCCCAAAATAAATGTTGTGTTTATTTGTGTTTCTATCTGTGATTCTTGATATGTTGTTGCTATTATTTTTCATTGAATACTATTGAATCTAGTCTAGCATATGAAATGTTAACATGGTATCAGAGCCAACCTAATTAGAGTAGCTTTCACAAGGTTAAATTCTCCCTCCTTCCTCTCTGGAAGAAATTAGGGTTTCTTCAAAAGTTGGAGTTTTGAAGATCTGCTAGCATAGAAAGTTTTCCCCTCCTAGAGCGCATCTATTGAGCCCTATATCAATTTTTTTGGGTGGTTGGATGTTCGAGAAATACGAAACCTAGTTTGGAAGTGAACTAGAAGACTTCAGTGAAACTGAACTAAAAATTTGAATATTGAATATTAGGGATCTCCAGAAATCAATTGGATCAACCAACTCGCCTCCTTCAAGCACATCTACCGGTAAGGTCAATCTCATGTTTTGATAAATTTCATTTTTGAGTGACTTACTGGAAAAGAGAGCCCCAAGCACTAAACTTGAGGACAAATTGGAAGGCCTAGAAGACTTCCTAGCTTGGAAGTATAGGATTCGCCTCATTCTGAAAGAGAATGGTCTTGAGAATTACATCAAGGATGAGATTGCAGAACTTGAAGAAGCTGAAGCTAAGGAGAAGCATGAACAAGGGAAATGAGGATCATTGATGATTCCATTAAGGATCACTTGATCCCTCAAGTGTCATCTAAGAAGACACCTAAGAAAATGTATGAAGGAAAGAACATCAACAAAAAGATGAATTTGAGAGCTCAATTGAAGGGCACCAAGATGAGCAAAGGATTTTCTATTCAAGATTACTTCATAAGGGTCTCCCAGATCAAAGATAAGCTAAGTGCTAATGGAGATACCCTTGATGAGGATGAATTGGTTATGACTATTCTAAATGGCCTCACTACACCTTGGGACTCATTCATCCAAACTCTATGTGCTAGAAAAAAGTATGAAGTTTGAAACAATATGGGAAGATTGTATACAAGAAGAAGATAGAGTAGCCAATAGAGAAGCTCTTCTTAGAGAATATGATTAGGTTCTAGCTGCCCATACAAAAGCAATAAATCAATCAAACTTCAAGAGGAGTAATCATAAGCCTTCAAAGAAGAAATTCCAGAAGAAGAAGAAGAAGTATTACTCAAATTATCAATGCTACAATTGTCATAAGATAGGACATATTGCTAGAGAATGTCCATCATCAAAGAACAACAAAAACCAAAGAAATCATGATCATCTAGCTAAATATTAGGATGAAGAAATACCTTGAAATAGAACTAGAGGTGAAGATGTAGAAGAATATGTGTTACTCTCTACACTCTTTGGGTCTTTAACACTTGGAGAAGATACATGGCTTATTGATATTGGTGCCTCCAAGCACATGACACGAAAGAAGACAACTCTGTCAAAAATTGAAGAGAAGAACTCTTCCCAGAAGGTATCATTGGGAAATGACTATCAATATCCCATCAAAGGTATTGGTGAATCAAGATACAAGCTTGAATCTGGGACCTCCAAGGAGATGAAGGAAGTACTATATGTACCAGGTTTGAAAAAGAACCTACTCTCCATCTCATCTCTAGATAAGAAAGGATATAGAGTTTTTTTTATAGATGGAAAAGAACTTATGTGGTCCAAAGGGAAGACACTTGAATATGCTGTAGTCATTGGAGAATAAGAAGGATTGAACAAGAAAAGGACATACAGAGAGCTACTTTGTCCATGAGACTACCGGCTCAAATGAATTGTGGCATAGGAGACTTGATCACATCAACTACAAAGCATTTCCCTATGTGATCAAGGTGGTAACAGGGTTACTAGATATGAAGATCGAACATGATGGAGACTGCAAGGGATGTGCATAAGGAAAGAACATCAATAATCCCTTTCCAAAAAGTGACACAAATACTAAAGGTACATTGTAACTAATCCATTCTGATGTATGTGGTCCTATGCCCTCCATATCCTTGATTGTATATGAATACTATGTCACATTTATTGATGATTATTCAAGAAATACTTGGATATAATTTTTAAAGAATAAAAGTGAAGTGTTCAGGAAATTCAAGGAATTCAAATCCTTAATAGAGAACCAGTCAGAAAAGAGAATCAAGACACTGATATTAGATAATGGTGGAGAATACACTTCAACAGAATTTGAAGCATTTTGTAAGGAGGTAGGAATCAAGAGGGAACTAACCACTCCCTATAATCCCCAACAAAATGGTGTTGTGGAAAGAAAGAACAAAACTATTATGGAAGCAGTGAAAACCATGATTCATGACCAAGAACTCCCTATGCACCTATGGGATAAAGATGCAAGAACAACTGTATATGTGCAAAATAGATTATCTCACCGTGCTCTTGGATTCAAGACTCGTGAATACATGTATACTAGAAAGAAACATGAAGTAAGCCATCTCAATATATTTGGTTGTCCAGTATATGCACATATTTCGAAAGACAACAAAACCAAATTGGATCCTTCTAGTAAGAAGGGAATATTTGTAGGATACTGTGAAGTCTCAAAAGCCTTTATGATATACGTTTTAGGATTCCATCATATCGAGATTAGTAGGGATGCAACATTTGATGAAGAGTCAGCTCTTAAGAAGTATAGAAGGTGTTAGCTTGAATAAGTACATGAAGAAGATGTACCTCCTAGAAGGACATAAGCTGAACCAACTCCTGAAATAGTAGCATTATAAGATCATGACATGCTAGAGCCTCAGGATCCCCCTACTATGGATATCTCTCGAAAGAGAAAACATGCTTGGGTAAGAGAAAGAATACAAGAACTAAAAATATATGTAGCACCAGAAGGATCCACAAGAACCAGCAAAAGATCATAGCCATATTCCAGTTATGTAACTTTGATGTGTGACCTTGTAGATCAAGAACCCACCAACTATGAGGAAGCTGCACAGAAGAAAGAATGGGTTTAAGAAATGACAGAAGAATATCGGTCGATCATGAAGAACGATGTTTGGGATATTGTTCCTAAAATAGAAAACAAGTGTGTGGTATCTTCGAAATGCATCTACAAGATAAAACATGTTGCAGATGGAAGTATTGAAAAGTACAAAGCAATATTTGTGGCTAGAGGATTCTCTCAGAAATAGGGAATCGATTATGAAGAGACATTTGCTTCAGTAGCATGGTACACTTCCATCAGAACTAGCATGGCACTTGATTCCATGATGAAATGAGACTTACACCAAATGGATGTAAATACAACCTTACTTAATGGTGTGATTGAGGAAGAGGTTTACATCAAACAACCACAAGGATTTGAAGTCGAATATAGAGAGACTCATGTATGCAAGTTGAAAAAGGCTCTGTATGGATTGAAGCAAGCTCCTAGAGCTTGGTATGGCAGAATAGATAGCTTATTGACAAGCATGGGATTTACCAATAGTAATGTTGATCCTAATATTTATATGAAGACTATGGATGATGAACCAGTCATACTATTTTTGTATGTGGATGGTGTATTTCTGACTGGAAATGAGAAACAAATCAAGGATTACGAGAAGAAGCTAGCTGAAAAATTCGAGATGAAATATCTTGGATTGATGCATTATTTCCTAGGGCTGGAAGTGTGGCATAGCCTAGAAGGATTATTTATGAATCAGGGAAAGTATGCACTATAAATATTGAGAAGATTTAATATGTTGGTTTGTAAAGCCATGGCCACACCCATATACACCAACTTAAGGTTATTTTTTGATGAGACATCCGAGCTAGTGGACAAGACTCACTATAGATAGATTATTGGGTCATTAATGTATCTGACGAAAACAAGGTCAGATATATGCTTTCCTATGAACACCTTGATTCAGTATCTAGTTAAACCTAGACAGGTTCACTTGATAGTTGCAAAGCATGTGATGAGGTATCTAAAAGGTACGATTGATCTAGGAATGTACTATGGAAGAGATCATGACTCCAATTTGTATGGGTATATGGATTCATATTGGGCAGGAAGTGCTGCAGAAAGAAAGAGCACCTCAGGTGGATGTTATTGTCTAGGATCCACCATGATCTCATGGTTCAGTAAGAAATAGTCTAGTGTTTCTCTCAGTACGACTGAAGCAGAGTACATGTGACAGCTTGCTCCACTTTTTGTGAAGCGATATGGATTCAGAAGCTAATGTCAGGAATAATTGAGATGGAGGTGGACACCATAGTAATTTTCTATGACAATCAGAGTCATATAAATATGACATAAAATCCGTTGTTCCATGACAAATCAAAGAATGTAGAAATCCAATATTTTTATATAAGGGATATGGTACAAAAGGGAGCCATCAAGCTCCAGCATGTGAGTACCAATGAGCAAGTTGTTGATGTACTGACCAAGCCTCTATCTCAAGTTAAGTTCAAATACTTTCATGAAAAGCTTAGTGTAGTTCGAAAGGAATTTCCTCGCGAGGAAAAGTGATGGGACTACAATTGATAAAGGAATGGAACTTCGTCGAAAAGGAATATTAGGTCGAAGACATGAACCCTCCTCGGACAAAGGGGGAGTAGGTTGATAATATGAAACTTCCCAGGAAAAGCGGAGTAATGATGAGACTAACATCGATGATGGATGACAATTATGATGTTCTAACATTTATTTGTGGACAATATTATCCTCTCTCGAGGATGGAAGGTATAACAATATATGCATGAGAGTTGTCCTTACTAGTTAAAGGATGACTCTGTAATATGTTACTCTCGCATGGAGAGTACTCACATTCAGTTGTGAATACCATAGATTAAAAAATCGCTCATGAGTGGTCCTATCCTCAGTGGTATGGATGATCTACGATGAGTCCTCACGGATGATTGGACTAAGATTGTGTATGCAGTCGAGATCTTCCTTGCAGACTATACTTTGGTATGGAGAGTATGCCTACATTCATATGTAGATGCCATATAATAAAACTCTCTTGGGAGTGGTCCTAACCTTAGTGGTATGGATTCTCTATGATGAGTCCTCTTGAACGCTGTAGTATAACACTCACTTGGGAGAGGTACTAACCTGTGTGGTATGGATTTTCTATGATGGGTCGACATTGTATATGTAGTTAGGATCTGCTCTGCAACCAATAATCTTGCTTGGAAGAGTATGCCTACACATAAGTGTAGATACCATAGTATAACACTCACTTGGGAGTGGTCCTAACCTATGTGGTATGGATGGTCTATGATGAGTACTCAAGGACGATAGGGCCAGCATTGGGTGCGATCGATATCTACATTTAGTTGTAGACGATTCAACTGATCGATTTCATGGATCATGCTGATGGAGGATTGCATCGTCCTTGGACTTATGTCCTAAAGTGACCGGGATTGATCATCCCGCAAATAGATAATGTATACTATAGGTAACATGGCGACAAAGGATCAAGTAGATCAAAGTACAACAATGAAGGATCAAGAAGATCGAATTACGGTTGGAAAGGATCAAGAAGGATCAAAGTTCTGCTACAAAGAATCGAAAGGATCAAAGTGCTGCTGCAAAAGGATCGAAATGATCAAAGTGCTACTACAATGGATTGAGAAGATCAAACTTTTGATTCAAAGTATCAAGAAGATCGAAGTGTTTCCACAAAGGATCGAGAAGATTGAAGTGTTCCTGCAAAGGATCGAGAAGATCAAAGTGTTGCTGCAAAGGATCAAGAAGATCAAAGTTTTGCAGCAAACGATAAGAAGATCAAAGTATTGCTACAAAGGATCAAAGTAATGCAAAGGATCTTGAAGATTGAAGTGCTGCTACACAGGATCGAAAGATCGAAGCGTTGTTGCAAAAAGGATCAAGTGATCATATGATGCAGGAGATGAAGAGTAACTATTCCAGTTATTGATTGTGAAAAATTTCATGTGACGTATAGATGTATTACCTCGATATACTGTTGTAATTGTCTCTCTGTTCTCCTATAGTGTGTGATGATTTTGTCAGTAGAATAACCTTCTCGTTAAGGGGGAGTGTTGAAATATTGTAACTTCAAATGATATTCTAAATGTATTTTACTGATGTAACCCAAGGGAGATGTAATTATTGCTTCGATGGGGTGTTACTATTGTATTTGGTCATCATGGAATCATGAGTTAAATCCTCCTATGTGTCAGGTCTTTATTACCCTAATAAATAATATACTATACTGTTTTGAATCTTCCTAGGTGAATTTTTCCCAGATAGTTTAGTGGGGCCGACTTGTCTAGTGTAAAAGTCAGTTGACTCATTGTGTATAAATAGAGGAGTTGTGGTTCTTTATTGAACACAGACTCACTCACTTGTGTAGCACATAGGAGAGAAAGAGAGACATAACAAAATGAGGAGAACACCTATTTTCGGGGTTATATTTTATACATATTATACAGAGGAAGTTTTTGCTGGGTTTTCTTCCCCTTGATGGTTTCCCAAGATAAATGTTGTGTCTATCTTGTGAATGTTTTTCTATCAGTGATTCTTGATGTGTTGCTGCTGTGATTTTGAATTGAATACTATTGAATCTATTCTAGCATATGAAATATTAACATTTTCTGACCCAGGGCTTCATACTCCGCGGTGTCATTAGTGCATTCCACATCAAAATATAGAATCCACCACATCTCTTCTAAATATACTATATTAAAATCAATATCATCATCCTGTGATAATTGAAGGAGATCGGACTATGTGTCTGATTCACAACTGGTTTGTGTAGCTTGATGATTTTCTAGTTCAAGCTCCAAAAAGTGATTTCCCAAAACTGAATACAAGAAGTTCACAGGTTAATTCTTCACTTCTAACTGAGTTACATTATATGTCATGTGTGGTTCCCTTAGTATTTTAATTTGGTTTTGAGTATTATTGTATGGTAGCCACAAGTGAGACAAATCAGTTGCAAAATATCCATTAAGTTTCATTGACAAGTCCCTACTTAAAATTAATCCATATGCTTCTGGTATATCCACTACCATAACATCTATAGACTGACAAACTCTGGTATCTACATATAATCGAATAAAAAAATATTTCATTTCCTTTATGATTTTAACAACAAATATTTCTAGTTGAACTATTTGAGATGGGGATGGTGCAGGTTGGCCATTAATATTTTTACATATTGAAAGTGGCATGAAATTTGATGAATACCCAGAATCTACCAAACAATTATGCACATTATGATTAAAAATTTAAAATGACAGCAAAAAAGGTAAAGTCTGAGATGTATATTTTCCTCCAATGCTTGCTTCCTTTACTTCATCATCATATTTAATAACTTCTGGGAAACTGCTAAGCTATGGATTAAAAGCTTCTAGAAGTTTCTTCCTTTGCTGAGACAAATGACATAATTCAAATAAAGAGATGTTTGCCTTTGTTTTCTTAATGTCTTCTAAGATATCATACCCCATGCCCTGTTCTTTAGTAGTCTTTGTTCTATTTGCCAAATTTTCCACAGGTTTATTAATTGTTGTCTTCATTGACTTGTCAACTACTGGGATTGTCTCTTTCATATTTACTGGATTAGGCTTAGGTGTTGTTTGAGTATTACTGAGAACGTTCTTCATGCCTTCTTTAAAATTGTTTATTTTAGGCAGTAACAAACTTTCATCCACCACTGGACCTTTACTTCTAGTCATGACATTAACTGATGAAACTTGAATTTCCTCAGTAGATTCATCTTCACTAATCCCCAAAGTAGGTGTCCAATCCCATAATACCATAATAGTTTCTACATTTGTTTGTTTTGGCTCATTAGTTTGGGTTATTTCTTATTCAGGATCTTCCAACTAGATATCTATCCATTAGTTCATAACCCGAGTCATTGAATTAATCCACTGTGGACAGCGTTTTTCAGAATGATGTTCTTGGTGAAAAGTAGAGAACTGATCCATGCCTACTTCATTAAAACTAAACACAACATAATTATGCACAGGTGGTTGGGGCTGTTCACTCTCTTCCCTTTTCTTGTAATAAGGGTTGAATTTCTTTCTATATGGACCAACTCCCTTATCCTTTCCTAACTAAGGGTTTGACAATTTTTGCACCATCTTCACTACATTATCTAGCTCATTAGAGTGTTCTTGTTTGGGATTAGTTAATAGTAAAGGAATTTTGCTTGTGGTATGTTTCAACTCAAGTTATAGAGTATGCCTTGCTATATTATCTAGATCTGCCTCTACTTTCTTGGCTTCCTCATAGTTTCCTACTAATGTTGATTTACCAGACGTTTTTTCAAACATTGCTATTGGTAGATAAAGTGGTGTAGTATAATATTCTACTAGAGACCCTTCAGCTGGTCTTGTTGCAGCACTAAAGCTATTCAATAAAGTGGTGAATCTCTGATTAAAGTCTTGGACCTTTTCTTTATCTCCCATCCTCATAGACAGTAATTATTTTATTAGAGTGGCTACAGTTTTCTGGTTGCCAAATTTACCTAGGAATGCCTTTGCAAAACAATCCCATTTTAATATTGAGTCAACTTGCAAACTAAAATACCATGATAATGCTTTAGGTTCGAAGGTAAAATGAAAAAGTATGAAAACAACATCTTCATGTTAAACATTTAAAATATTCAAAGCTAGATAAAAGCCCAGTAGGTGATCTTCAATAGAAACACCTTTTCCAGGATCAAATCTTGGTAAAACCGTTTTTGAGTGTTTGGGTAAGTAATGCAATGGAGCATCCAGGTTGAGTGGCGTTCTTGCTCTCCATGCAGGTAAATTTATAACAACCATGATTTGAGGTGGAGGCTATGGAATACTGAAACTGTAAGGGATTCTTGATCTAATTGATCCAGAGGCTGAACAATTTCTTGGATGGATAGGTTTACCAGCTCTCCCAAATTTTCAACAAGAACCAAACCCTTGGTGTATGAGGGTACTTTCTTGGAAGCTCACCTTCTAGGTAAAGCAGGAATAACTTTTAAGCCCCCAAGTTTCTTGACGTAGGATCTTGTATGTCTCCTAAACATATCTAATTCTTCAAATGGGATAGCATACAAACGTTCTGATTCTTCTTCCCCATAACATGTCTGTTCTTGTTCTTTAAATTCAAGAATAAAATATTTAGGGAAAATATTTTTGGATGATGTCACAGTGTAATATTCTCTCAAAATCGGATTTCCTCTACCATCCATGCACGGGCTGGTGCCCTCCTTCTAGCAGCAATTATGTTTATTCCTGGAAAAGTCCCAGGTACCAAGTAGTAGGGATTCTCCTCGTTGAACGATCCCAATTGGATCAGACACTGTTTGGTGTGGGGAATCCATCCGGTTCACGGTTCTGGATACCATTGATTAAGTTCTTTAATATTTTACTAGTTACGACCTAGTCCACCGTTTATAAGATTTTTTTTAAAAGAATGATATGCAGGTGCCTAATCTAAATGCAGGTCTAATCTATATCTAAAACTAAACTATTCTATCCCCGGATAGGGAGAAAATTTAGATTTCTGAGTAATATAATGTAAATTCTCATAAAGGTCTAGCAAATAGTCGTACCAATACAATAATCACATTCACAACAGAAAGAATACCAGAGGTAGCTCTAATATAATTAAACCATTTATTACCCTGTCAACATAGACATTTATATAGATAGCAGACATTCATGACCAAGGAAATAGTTCCAGGAAGTTAGAACAATCTCACTGTATGATGTACAGAAGCAAGAAGAAATAGTTATGTAGTATGCATTCCACACATTTCGATTAAATATCTGTGCAGGACCTTTGTTCCAGCAAAATGATCCTTCTTATTAGCAAAGAGGTAGCTCTTTTACAACAATAGTCCATAATTCTTTCAACAGGAAAAAAGTACTTCCTATGGTGCTCTGCACCCCTATTTATACTATCTCTATCCATCAACCAGGAGATTCCTTGGATTCTTATTCGCCCACCTGGACGAATCTAATGGTTTCATAAAACAAAAATATACAAACAAATTACATAGGTCTTTCCTTGATGGAAATACATGCTCCTTTATTTTTCATGCATCTTTGCATTGCGAAATTGATTTGTGATCATAGATCACAAATCAGCCAAGGTCACCTCCGTCCAATCTTGTCGTGTCTATAGTTCGCAAATCTGAGATGTTCCATATTTTGTGCACATTCAATCCCTGAAATCAATCTCAATCATTGATATATATAAAACCTTCATCTTAGTCGTTGAAAGATGTATCCATTTAACCAATTCCACATATTTCAAAATTTCATTTCCTCGTGCTTGTTGAATCAACAGAAATTTTCTCCGCCATAGATCTAATTCTGAGCATATCTCAATCCTTGAAATATGTAGCCCTTTAACCAGTTCTGCATATTTAAAAATTTATTGTTCACGAGAATGTTGAATCATGGAAATGCACGTCCACCGTCGATCTAACTCCACCTTTGATCTTGGTCGTTGAAAGATGTATCCCTTTAACCAATTCTGTGGATCTGAGAGATTTATTTCATTCGCTTAAGCTAAAACAACGGAATTTTTTAGGACTATAGATTTGTATCTGCCATGAATCTCAACCATCAAAAACTTCAACCTTTACCAGATATCACAATCGCCCATCCTAACTTGGTGAACCCTAGTACTTGAAATACATAAAGAGAACATGATGAGATATATATCTGATATGTAAACAACAATAATTTGTCAATGACGAATGTAACTAATCACCATGGTTTCAGTTATAAGTTTAATGATATGTGTCCTTTATTGAAACATAACAAAAACACGATGATTAGTTCCATGTTAAGTAAGAAAATATTTAGTTTAAGTTTAGTGACAAAGATTTATGACTTTCCCCAATGGTTCACAGTAAAAAATAAAACAGAGTTTGGATGGCTCAGATCATCTCAAAGATGGATCGGGTATGATTTGAACCATTAGATCATGGAGCCTTGGAAACTCCTTTCCTCTTTCACCCTTCCGGAAAGTAGAAAATGGGTTCGCCAATTTTATCAAGTTAAAACTCTACTTTTCTGCCTCCGCATTTTCGCTTACATTTTTCCGCTTTTATGCTTCCTCCCTTTACTTCCACCTTTTATTGGGCGTTGTATCTTTTCGAATTAATGCATAGCCATCGATATGTGTATCGTGGAAGGCGGAAGATGAGATCCTAACTTTTTTATGACCAAAATTATAACTATCTACATCTACTTTTCCGCTTCCTCCCTTTCGATTGCTTCTGAGCCGTTGATCTATGTGGGGCGATTCTAAACCAACGATCTATGCAGAAATCAGAAAACTTAGAAAGTCAAACTTTTCGAAATTAAACTTTAACTTTTTCGCTTCCAGAAAGAGGGCTTGCCAATGTGTTCGAAATATAAACTAAATCCTTCTTCTTCCACTTTTCCACTTCCGCACTTCTTATTCCTTATGAGATGTTGATATTTGCGGAAGATTTCTAAACCATCGATTTATGCAAAAATTGGAAATTGGAAATCAGAATTCCAACCTTTACTTGACCAAAACCTGCATCTTCCGCTTCCGCTTTTCTGCTTTTGCCCTTTTCTTTTCCACCTTTTGGAGCCATTTATTTGTGTGGAAACCTTATGGACCGTTGGATTTATGCAGAAGTCAGCAATCGTGCTTGTAACCTTTTCATAAGCGAAACTTGCATCTTCTTCTTCCGCATTTTCGCCTCCACCCTTTCGCTTCTGCCTTTTGGAAAGGGGTAATTGGAAAGAGAGAAATCAATATTTTACTAGGTTCAAACCTTAACTTTCTGCTTCTGCCTTTCTGCTTTGGCCGTTTATTTTATCCCAAAGTCATCCTTAGCTGTTGATCTCATACTAGAGTTGTGGGCTGTGGATTTTCTGAATTACATTCTAACTTTTGCGACTTGTATTGTTGTGACAAACTTTTCGCACTGTCGATCTATTGCGGGGTGATTCTAAACCCATTGATCTATGTGGAAGTCAAAAATTGGAATTCCAATTTTCACGACCAAAACCTGCATCTTCTGCTTCCACACTTTCGGAAAGTGGAAATCGGAAACACCAATGTTTACAAGGTTGAAACTTATACTTTCTGCTTCTGCTGTGTGTGGAAATCAGAAATCAGAACTCGGATTTTTCCAATTTTCATGAAGTTTACACTTTAACTTTCTGCCTCCCCCTTTTCTTTTCACCTTTTCAAGTCGTCGATTTGTGTGGAATCCTTTTGAACCATTGGATCTATGTGGAAGTTGGAAATATGGCTTGTAGCCTAAGAGAAACTTGGATTTTCTGATTTTTCCCTTTGGCTCCTGCCATTTCTTGGTCATTGGATCTTGATCAGAGTGATTCCTATCCATTGATCTTAAATCAAAAGTGGATTTTCTTGTAAGGCGAGTTTCCAAGATTGCGCCTAAGGATTTTTTTTAACAGAAATGACACTTCAGGCTTAGGAAAATCCTTATGCTTGAGCTTCTAGGAGAGATTGGGTATGCAAGGAGGGTTTATCTGAGTTGGGAAACAAGTGTAAAAATAAAAAATTAAAGGAGGGGGCCTAAAATGTAAACTTTTTGGGGAAGCAGTTGCAGCAACAACATCGACCCAACCAAGATTGCGTTGATTCTTAACTTACCACCACCAACAAATGTGAAGGAAATTAGAGAAACATTAGGCCATACAATATATTATCGCAAGTTCATCAGAGGATATTCCATGACCACAACACCTATGGAGAAGTTGCTGAAAAGGACGCACAATTTGAATAGAGTCACGACTGTCAAGGAAGCTTTGGCACATTGAAGCCAAAGATGGCTACAACACCAATCTTTATTTTCCAGATTGGACGAACGGGTTCCATGTTGATGTTGATACATCGTTAATCGCGTTGGGAGTGGTTTTGGATTAACCAGGCGAAGGTGATATCGATCACCCAATTGCTTTCGCTAGTTGGAAGCTGTCATCTGCAGAGAAGAATTATACCACAACGGAAAGAGAAGGGTTGGAAATGGTCTATGTATTGCAAAAGTTTCAGCACTACTTGTTGGGAGGCCATTTCAAAATTTTCACCTACCACTCTGCTTTGAAATACCTGGTGAATAAGTCTCTATTTGGGGGGGGAGATATGTCATTGGCTACTTCTCTTCCAAGAGTTTGATTTCAAGATTATTGTGAAGCTGGGTCTCTTCAATGTAGGACCAAACCATTTGTCACGAGTCAATATAGGTGAAGAACTGATGAACATTGAAGATGGGTTATCTGATGTGCAACTATTCATATTTGGAATGGTTGAGAATTACTATTAGAAAATAGTTCAATTTTTGGCGACAGGAACAACACCAGAAGTGCTCACTACAAATCAGAAGAAGCATTTGGTAGTTTGAGCTATTGTTGGAGCAGAGTCCCGCAGCTAAAGAAGAAGCTGCCATTTTGGTGGATAGACAGTTTGGTGAAGACGAAGAGATAAGGTAAAGCTACGACGCCGTAGCATGTTTCTAGCTACAGAGAAGAACCGAAAATCATGACTGTTGGGGCAGAGAAGTCAAGGAAGACGACAGTACCTGAGCGGTTGAGAAGAAAGAGCTCAACCACTGCATTGAAGGCAGCGGCGAAGACAGGAGGGCTCAGCTACCCTCATAAAGGAAAAGGAGCGATGAGGCCGAGGTATTGAAGACGAAGGACAGAATAAAGGAAGCGGTGCATAGTACCCATGGTCAGCGCCAGGAAGCATGGAAGACTGCAGAGAGCAGTGGTGTGATGGAAAGCGGCTACCTCAAGTACATATATGCCGACTGTCACTAATTAGGGTTTTGGGTTACTGTTGGGACAGGCCCACAGTGTTGTAATGGAGAGACCTTCGGGCCGCCTATAAAGGGATGTATTTTGTATTGTAAAAGGTTGGCATTTTGAGCATTTTAAGCCATCCAACTAGTTAACCATTGAGTCTGTTAGGTCACAGTTACCTTGTATTAGAGTTGAGCTCTGGTTCTGTATTCAGTCGGTAGTATCTTACTGTAACCAGTAGCTAGCTCATTGAGCATGTATGTAACAATCCGTAGGGATTGACAGAGAGAGAGAGAGAGCGAGAGTATATTGTAAGAAGGCAATATAGAGAAGAGATATAAGAGAGAAGGGCTCTAGGCTGTGTGCGGAGTTACCCAGAATATCTCTAGCTGCATATGCGGTGCAGCAGAACTGTGTACCTCTCTCAAGTTATAATATAGAAACATAGTTCTGTGGATGTAGCTTCTGCCCTAGAAGTGAACCACGTAAAATTAGAGTGTGATGTGATTGATTCATGTGATTGTATTTGCTTGTTATATATGTCATTCATTACATGAACTTTGCTTACAGTAAATGTATGTATGTGTTATTCAATTCACAGCATAGTAAAAGGATAAATGCAAGTCGAAGTCTTTAAAGTATTCTGTATAAGAGTTTGTATAAGTTTCACCCAAGACAGTTAAGAGTCACAGTATAGAACAACCTTGTGTATTGAGTCCTGTAAGTTGAACACCGGTAAGCTAAGTATGCTGAGTCGCAGCGGTAGGATATCGTAGGGAGGCGATATCGCACCATCAGAGGAGCTGTGGTGCACGGTACTGCAGGTTGAGGATTGAGCGTAGGAGAGAGTTGCGTGTCGCCTGGGACGCGGCGATGTGATAAAGGTTGGAGTCATCGCAAGTAAGAGGAAACTGTGCATCGCGTCGCAGCATGAGACACCTCGCAGGATAAGAAGAGCTGCGAGATACAAACAGGATGCCATACAGAACCTGGTCGAGACACTTGAGTCTTTGGCCAACCCATTAGGATCACTTCGGGTGAGACTTCAGGCCGCTCCGCGGTCTATTACCAAAAGGGCCAGTGAGCTAGGGGTGTTGTTGGTTCATGATAGTAAACTCGGGTCTGCCCTGCAAACCAACAAATGGTTCCGTTGCCGGTTTTGAACAAACTGAGCACTGATGTTCTGGTGGCACCCTACTAGAGACGAACTCAACGAGTGGGTTTGGTCTAAGGAGAAAGAGTTTTCCGAACACAAGAACAAGAGTCCTAGACTGAGTACAGAGGACTGGTTACAAAAACATATTGTTACAGACCTGCATGCGATATTTTTTGCGACCTTTGGAAACGAGCTTTACGACTGGTTATCAAAGTTGACTGATACAAACATATTCAAGAAGAAAAGAAACATTGTCTAGACACTGGAGCTGGTTTAGACTGTGAAGAACCTTGATAATCCAATTACGAGGACAGTAGACTTCTGGCTTGCGAGTGTGCTAGAAGGCTTCGTCACAGAGTTTGTAGTTGAACAGAGAAAAAGCTTCAACGAGGTTGAGCGATACTTCTTCAAAGGATATCGCGGTAAGTACCTAAAATCTCTAAACTTGTCCATTAAGATGCTATTACATGAAAAAGGAACAATGGATCTAGTTTCAGATGAATAAGTAAAGATAGTAATGTCATAAGAGTTTGAAAGTGATTTTGATGAAATTGGATGTACACGTAGTGGAAGGAAATACAAAGTAGATTTCAGCTCTCCCATATTTGAAGACAGTTCAGATAATACTAGACAACAGAGTCACAGTACCACAGAAAGAACCGAAGGGGGTATCCCTTACCACCCTTATACCCCATAGAAACAGATCGGGACTCAGAACAATCCCGTTAAAACTCCATCTAGTAGCTCCCAGACAGTACATACTATCGCTACATCACCTCCACCTACACCATCGAGTGGTAGTAACATAGCAAATCAACATCCACCATGTAGAAATAGAATGGGGGATGATATGAAGCTACCTATCTTTAAGGGTACAGGGGTAGAGGACCTAGAGCAGCATTGGTTTCTATGTGAAGCTGTGTGGACCATTAAAGCAATCAATGATGATAATAGTAAACTTGTATAGTTGGCCACCACACTGAGAGAATGAGCCTTAACATGGTATATGAAGTATACCTCAGTGGTACCCATAACACTTATCCAGGTTAGGACCACCATGATTAAAGAGTTTAAGAAACCTAAGTCTGAGTCACAGTGCATTACAGAGCTCAAAGACATCAAACAGTTACCTACAGAGTCAGTGTGGGACTTCGATCAGAAATTTAAAGCCCTTATAGACCAAGTTAGCTTTGAGTTTGCACCAGAGCAGCATAAGGAATGGTTTATTGCAGCACTGCTCCCTCACATCAGACTGCCATTAATGCAGTATAAGCTCCAGACGCAGGACGATGAGTTGGAGATGGTGATGAAACTAGAGGCTTCACCTCTAGTTGAAACCAGCACAGGTATGACAAATCTGCAAAACCAGTTGGCTAATATCACGATACAGATGCATGAGCTTAAGAAAGGGAAAGAGGCCGCGCAAGACATATGTTGCGTAAAGTGTAAAGAACAAGGCCATACTAAAGATAATTGTTCAGTCTTTGTAGAATATATAGCAACTGGGGCTCCTAACCCCTTACCACAGACCCACGGGCCGTGGTGTGAAATATGCAAAACAAGAGGACACCTACCTCACCAGTGCCCTTTACTTTAGAAGTACGTACATACACCTAAGAACCTATACTTTGTCTTCTGCAAGTCCGTAGGCCATGACAAACACGATTGCCGAGCCTATGATCTCATGGTCGGGAGCAAGCAAGACTTGTACAGAGTTCAATCAGAAACACAGGGTCCAATAGCAGGACCACAGTATGATCAGGCTCATGTTGGTCGTGGAGGAGGATTCAGAGGACGAGGAGGATTCAGAGGCTTTGGCCGGGGAGAAGGCTTTGGCTGTGGTCGTGGACCAGTCACTTGTTACAATTGTGGAGTTCTAGGACATTATGCTAGGGACTTTCAGAGCCCTACCACCACATGTAACTATTGCAAATCTTACAATCACACTATAGAAGACTGTCCTACCTTGATAGCTAAGATCAGAGAACCTAAGCCAGCAGTACACCAGAACATCCTGTTTATTGCCGCTGAGCAGGAAGAACCAAAACCAAGAGTCAACATTGTGACTCGCAACGGTGCTTCCACCAATGAGACATCGCAGGTTACTGAAAAGACCACAGGTCAGGAATGGGTGCGCAAAGCTCCTAATAAAGCAACACCACTTGACCTACAAAAGAATAAATAGACATTTAAGGAAGCTAAGACTTTCTTTGATGACCCTATGCAATCAGGATCGCAGGTACCACCATCTAGGGGTGTACCGCAGCAAGAACCTTGTGGCGTTAGCCCTGTACAGATATCGTAGGCTACCACATCGGGCACATGCGACGAGGACGAGTTGACAGGAAGTGTACAATCCTTCCTGCAGAGCTGTTTAAAACTCATGAGAAATGAGCAAGCTATCGGAGAACTTCAGCGCATCATAGATCAGTGTCAACCATCTTCTTCCATGAGTAGTGCACAGCGTGCTGTTCATAGTATTATGGGACATACAAGAACAGGAAGAGAGATGCTACTCACAACACAGGTTAGAGAATTTGAAATGGACAAGGTGATCCTAGATCTAGGATCAGAGGTAAATGTTCTGACTAAGCATACATGGGAACAGATGGGTAGCCCTAAGTTAGTCAGATCGCTTATCCATCTGTGATTAGCTAATCAACAGCGGGTATCACTCCTGGGTCGATTATCGCAGGTACCAGTTGACATTGACGGAGTTCGCAGCTCTGCGGACTTTGAAGTTATAGAAATCATTGGCGATAGTAGACCATATACAGCACTGCTAGGCATTGATTGGGCGATCGGTAACATGGCTGTTATCAACTTAAAGAGAAGAAAAATGACCTTTGAGGATGCGCAGATCCGGGTCATCGCACTGTTAGATCCTCTTCAGGGTCCTAGATACATTGAACCTATCCGAGCAGAGGAAGAGGCACGTAACATGGACAGTCTCTATCAGATGACTGCGAACCAGAGCGACTACATCAATCCAACCGCAGAAGGGAACATTAGTTGGCGATGCGACAGCTCATGCGCATCAGATTTGGATGTTGGTCTAGAGAATTGGCAGAACAGACTTTAGGAAGTCTCAGTGCGCAGATGTGCGTACATGACTAAGTCACTGCGATGGATTGGCGCAGAGATCAACGAGATTCCATCATTTCATGGTATAACAGATATCCATGACTTTCTCATGCAGTTTGAACAACAAATTCCTCACGAACAGAGGATCGCAGCTATGGACCTTGTAGTATGAGCCACACCTGCAAGATGGTGGTATGCACATAAAGAGAATATCGCATCATGGGATGATCTTAAGAGATTGATGGCAATCAGATTCTCTACCGACAGAGAGTATGTCTAGTAGAGATACACAGGAGAAAGTGACCCCAGGTCACATATTCAGACATGTGAACAGTATTGGTCGGACATTCCTGAGGATGAATGGGTTCACCGATTCATTCACACTTTGGACACAATTCCACGGAACTGGTACATAGAGACTGAATTGCGCAAGGGAACAACTACATGGCCACTTCTAATAGACAACTTTCTACTTACCTTCGCTTTTGAATATGAGTATCCAAATTTTGATCAGGCCCTAGATGTAATAAAGGTTAAGATATTTGAGGATTGCACCCTATCAGTACATACTCAACCTGAGTGGGCCATCCAGTTAGAAGATGCGCTCGAGTGCTATAACTTCGAAGCAGAACGAGAGGATGAGGATGAGGATCCTTGCAACATCAACATTCCGGAGTCAGAAGGGACTTGCAATGTTGATGGACCGAAGCTATAGATTCCAGCAATCACAGAGCTGATCAAGATTAAAAATATCAATATTGGCATAGACACAGAACCAAAGTTTGCCTCTATTGGAGACTATTGGACCGATGAAACAGTTGGACAAATTGCAGACTTGCTACATGACTATCAGGACCTATTTCCCACCAAGTTCATAGAGATGAAGGGAATAGTCGGAGACCTGGGAGTAATGAGGATACCATTGAAAGAGGATGCTAGACCAGTCAAGCAGCGTCCATATAGATTAAATCCACGCTACAAAGAAAAAGTTAAGGATGAGATCGATAAGATGCTAGCAGCAGGCATCATTGAACCCGTAGAAGAGAGCGAATGGGTTAGTCCCATGGTCGTGCAAGAGAAGAAAACTAAAGGAGACATCAGGATCTATGTCGACTTGCGTAAACTCAATGACGCATCGCTTCATGATCCATTTCCGACACCTTTCACTGATGAAGTACTAGACAATGTGGGAGGATAGGAGGTCTACTCCTTCACTGATGGCTTTTTAGGCTATCACCAGATCAGAATCCACCCAGAAGATCGACATAAGACCACTTTTGCAACAGAATGGGGTTCATTTCAGTATACGGTAATGCCCTTTGGTCTTAAGAATGCACCAGCTATATTTTCTAGAGTAGTAGTTGCTGTATTTAAAGAATACATCCATAAATTCCTAGAAGTTTATTTTGATGATTGGATTGTATTTGGATTAATTGACAAGCACATAGGAGATTTAAGACTGATGTTAGAGAAATGTAGGCAGTACTAGATTTATCTAAACTTGAAAAAATGTATATTCTATGCACCATTCGGTATTTTGTTGGGTCACATTGTCTGTAGGCAAGGCTTGATGGTAGATCCCATAAAGATTGCCATCATTATAAATCTTCTAGCACCCAACTCAGTCAAACAGTTGAGAACAGTACTTGGTCATACCGGGTACTACAG
Organism: Pseudotsuga menziesii; assembly: GCA_001517045.1. Lineage (NCBI taxonomy): Eukaryota > Viridiplantae > Streptophyta > Pinopsida > Pinales > Pinaceae > Pseudotsuga > Pseudotsuga menziesii. The sequence continues at coordinate 176,095 of LPNX010051214.1, forward strand.
AAAATTCATCAAGGGATACGAAAAGATTACAGCACCGATGGAAAAACTGTTAAAGAAAGATGTAAAATTCCTATGGAATGAGGAATGTCAGCAGAGTCTAAACACACTTAAAGAGAAGATGGTTATAGCACCCATCTTAGTATTTCCAGACTGGACTAAGCCGTTTCATGTACATGTGGATGCATCTGGCATCGCACTAGGGGTTGTTTTAACGCAACCAAGAGAAGGAGGTATTGATCATCCTATTGCATACTCCAGCAGAAAGCTATCGATAGCAGAAAAGAACTACACCACGACAGAAAGAGAAGGCTTAGCTATGGTGTACGCGCTACAGAAGTTCAGGCACTACCTATTGGGTGCCTCGTTCAAGATGTTTACTGACCATTCCACATTGAAGTATCTGGTCAATAAGCCAGTGTTAGGGGGAAGAATCTGCAGATGGTTACTCCTCTTTCAGGAGTATGATTTTGAAATCATTGTCAAACCAAGAAGATTGAATGCTGGACCTGATCATCTGTCGTGAATAGACTCAGGAGAAGAGCCAAGTAATCTAGAGGATAATTTGCCAGATGCGCAGTTGTTCTCTATCCAGATCGCAGATGAGTACTATGCTGATATCATTCATTTTCTCACCACAGGAAGGGCACCTGAGGAGTTTACCAAGCATCAAAAGAGGCAGTTGGTTGTTAAAGCAGTAGACTTCACCCTGATCACAGGACAATTATACAAGTTAGGTCCAGATGAAGTCCTGCGCAGATGTGTGATGCCGTATGAAAAAGAGGCTATTATTAGAGAATCACATTCAGGTACCGCAGGAGGTCATTTCGCAAGAAATCCGACTACATATAAAATCCTAACCGTGGGATTATGGTGGCCTATGTTACACAAAGACACTAAGGACTTTTGTAGATGCTATGATATCTGCCAGAGGGTAGGAAAACCTTCACGACGAGATGAAATGCCGCTGAGACCGCAGATTACGTTGTGCACATTTGACAAATGGGATATAGACTTTGTGGGTCCCATCAACCCACCAGGAAAACGAACGGGTGCGAGATATATCATCACTGGAATAGAGTACCTCACCAGGTGGGCAGAGGCCAAAGCAGTAAGAAACTGTGATGCTGCTATAGCCGCACAATTCATTTTTGAAAACATCATCACTATATTTGGATGCCCAGTAATTTTGATGAGCGATCAAGGCACACACTTCTTGAATCGCACCATTGAGGCCTTGACGGAAGAATTCCAGAAACAGCACCATAAGAGCACTCCCTACCACCCACAAGCTAATGGTATAGTGGAGGCCTTTAATAAGATTTTAGAAAACTCTCTTACTAAGATCTGTAACAGCCAAAGGAATGATTGGGACCTTAGATTTAACGCTGTATTATGGGCATATAGGACTACATTCAAGAAAATTACAGGACACACACCTTTCAGCTTGGTGTATGGACAGGAGGCTGTTATGCCTATGGAGTATATTCTTCCCAGTTTACGAATTGCTCAGATCACTGGAATGGTTGATACAGACACGGTGCAGGAAAGGCTAGCATAGCTGATTTCCTTAGAGGAAGACAGATTCATCGCCGGATTCCATCAGAAAGTGCAGAAGGCATAAGAAAAAGCTTGGCATGACAGACACATTAAGAGTAAGACTCTTCAGATCGGAGACCTAGTACTCCTCTATGGCAGTAAATTTATTAAGTTTCCAGGAAAGTTCAAGACGCATTGGTTGGGGCCGTATCAGATACAACAAGTTACAGAGGGAGGAGCCATTCAGCTCAGCAAACTGAATGGGGAGCTTCTTCCCACGATGATCAATGGCAGTAGGCTTAAGCTCTATAGTGACAGCCACTCCACCTCTTAGCCCTAACTCAGAGTTGCGGACGGTGCAGATATCCAGTGTAGTTGAAAGGAGGCGTCGCACCGGGAATTAGTCTACACTGGCAGGTATTTTAAGTATTAGGAATCACATAAGGACGGTTCATTTTGCGCAAAAAAAAAAAGAAAAAAAAACGCTTAAGTTTGTGTTGAGCAAGTGATGCGGTGTGGCATCGCAGCAGCGCGATGTTCCTCTGTGCCACATATCCAGTTTTTGCAACGAGACAGAGGGCTAGTCAAGTCGCCTTCTGACAGGAAGTTAATGAAGAAATGATCGGTATACCTTACCGTAGATTCGGGTACAACATAATAAATTTTCCCAGATTTGGCAAATCTTCGACGAGACCGTCGCCTGCATACACATGCTTCGAGGGAAATTGATCAGATTTCTACATTTAATGAGGATCGAAATGATGGGTGTGGTCTCATCCAAGCAATTAATACGACCAATGGGTTCAGTCTAGATGACCGTTGCATCCGATATTATCGCCTTCAGCTTAAAAGCAGAAATTATTCAATCGGGAGGGTTACATTTGCAAAGATCCGAGAGCTATAGAGTGCATTGTTAAGTTTTCCCTGTGCAGAGCTAATTCCATTATAGAGTACTGTGATTTCCATGGTTTGCAGCCATTGCCCACCCAGAGTATAACACCCAGTGGGTTTTGTCCGAGGACGAACCTCTAGAAGCGATTTTGGAAAGGTTCGAGCGTGGAGGCCTTACGTCTGCTATGACAACGCCGCTTAAAAGTGCCATGCCAAGTTCATCATAGACCGGACAGCTACCAAGGATGATGAGCCAAACTCACTTAAGAGAAGAATCTAGTCCGAAGCTAGACGAAGAAGTTCATAATGCAACAAACTACATCATGCCACGAGTTGACGGTGCACCAGAGGTAAAAATTCCCAAGAGTGGTAAGTTTCCTGTTCCTATACCATAGATTGATTCTCGAGTAAAGGAGGATGGAGATCTATTAGGATATGCCACTGTTGCTAAATTTTTATATTATAACCTGGGCGATAGTAAGACATATCCCTAGTTCCGGTCAGATCACTATCTTACGATCCAGAAGAACCCAAGGACAGGTGTAGATGAATATGTTCCCATGGAACATGTCCAGATTCTTGAGCGCTCAGGCCTGCTCAATCTATTAAGAATACCACATTTTGGACGAGGCGCAGCGGTTAATGCCGTGGTGCGCATCCTACTTTCATGCCTACATGGGGGCTACCTCTGGCTTGGTAACAAGGTCGACCTGAACATCGACCTGATACACTGTATCACCGAGCTGTCCAAGACTGGTCAAGACCCAAAGACAAATATAACAGGAAAGACCAAGGATTCCAAGCTATCACCAGCCCTAGTCGCCAAGTATAAACTGCATAGAGGAGGTCGAGCTTATGACATTGCAAGCTTAATAGACAATATGCTCAAATTTACAGCTAGTTTGCTTGCAAGCAGACTGTTAACCAAGGTTCACCCAAAGGAAGTCATAGGATCAGTAATTAACCTGGCCATACAAGTTGCAGTGGGGGAACAGTTCAATTGTTCTTTATTTTTATTAAATATGTTTCAGCAAGATTGTTTGCAAGCTCAGGATGAGGCAAGCCACCCCTTCCATTTCTCATGGTTGTTGATACTCTGTGCATTCGTCGGGTGGAAGGAGCCGCCCCATACCCAATTTCGACAGCTAGCGAGTGGCGAGCCTAGAGGTGCGCGCTACCGAAGCTTATGGGAGACTAGCAGCCCAGCCAAGAAAAAGGTCAATGCAATAGTATTCTATGAATACTATAGGATGCTGAGGAACATCCTCGAAGAAACACCACGGATCAGCAGGGAGATCATGGACACATATGATGATCGGCTTGATTTTATGGTGGACCGCCATAGAATTTATTTGAGGCCAAAAAGGTCTACAAGGGACGATTGGGATAATGGTTGGTTCAGGATGACAGTGAAGGATGTCGAGGACATCATCAAAGACTTTGGTGATGACTGGAAGCAAGCGTTAGAAGATACCACACCCCTACCATCAGGTACCGCATAGACAGACCCATCGGACAAAGGCAAAGACAAAGTGGAGACCCAGATGCAAGATGCAGCACAAGTGCCACTACCAGGAGAAAAGAGGAAAGATCCACCGCAAGTGCCACCAGAGGCACAGACGACAAAGGATGGAGAAGAAGAGACAACAGAGGCACACAAGAATAAAAAGTACAAAGCCACAAAACTACCTTCGAAGACTGCACTGACAGAGGATGATTATGAACTCATTGCAACAAGAATGCATGACACATTGAAGGACTCATTTGAGGAGATGCAGACATCGCAGGAAAAGATACAGAGTGCGGTAGAGAAGCAGCTTCTGGACTTAAAAGAAATTACTGAGAAGACTGCCATGATACAGATTTCGTTGGTAAAGGAGACCGCAGGAGAAAGTTCAACACAGTCGATTTCCCGAGAGGAAATATTGGCAACGGATCGCATCAATACAGTCTTGATACCACCAGGGAGCATCCGATTCCCTGCGTCGATAATGAATGCACCGGTACATATTAGGAAACCTGTCGAGGTTAACCTCGCAGAGTTCCACATTGATCGGTTATAGATGATCCAGCAGTAGCTAAGCGCAGAGCTCAGAGGTAGAGAGCTCGTGACTTATAAACAGAACACACAGCTAAAACAACAGAATGCAGCACTCGCCACCAGCTATCAGAAAAAGGCAGACGAGTTAAGAACATATGAAGAAAGCAAACAAAATCTCTCTCAAGTCTTACAAAGTATCACATTGGATTTACCCCAATGTAATATTGAGTTCACCTTGCCTCTCCCGCAGAAGGTAAGAAGAGTTGCAGACAGAGCAAAGGCTCTGGAGGAAAAATTATCTAGGATGGAAGAAACAGTGGCCAAGATGGAGGAAGACCACAAAGCGCAGATTGTTGAGCTTGAGGCTAGACCACCAGGAACCCCCCAGGCAGAGAAGGAAGCCAGAGTAGAGGCCTTTTGACTCACTTCTGCTGAGATGAAATCTCACATAGATGATGCAATGTCGGTGCTAGCTGCTGCGACGCACACATGGTCGGAGTTAGATGATCCTCCTAAGAAAGTAGAAATCCAGCAAAGTATTCAGCAGATAGAGAATACCGCAGTAGCAATGAAGGAAGAAATCAAGAGCTTTGCAGCTCTTAAGAAGATGAGAAAGACGACGAAGATGAACCGCTTGCAGCAGGAAGCGCAGTGGTTGAGAGAAAAGGAGATACACATCAATGACCTGCTTCAACCATATCAGGAACAAATCATAGAGCTAGTCGATGCAATTGAGCAGAAAGTGGGGGAGTTCACTGCCACCAGAAATAAAATTGATGCAGCAGAAGACTCCAGTATTAGTCAAGCTATGCTTGACTCAGCACAAGAGCGTGTCGCAGCTATGCAGAACAAAGTCGCAGGACTTCAGGACAAGCTTTACCGCACTTCGCAGGAAGCCAAGGAGAAGCTACAGCAAGAGAAGACTGCTGGTAGTGGCTCAGGGACGAGCCACAAGTAAGTGTTAGGGGACTTTTGGAGCAGAGTCCCGCAGCTAAAGAAGAAGCTGCCATTTTGGCGGATAGACAGTTTGGCGAAGACGAAGAGATAAGGTAAAGCTACGATGCCGTAGCATGTTTCTAGCTACATAGCAGAGTTGGAAACTGTGACTGTTGGGACAGAGAAGTCAAGGAAGACGACAGTAACTAAGAGGCTGATAAGAGAGAGCTCAACCACTGCATTGAAGGCAGCGATGAAGACAGGAGGGCTCAGCTACCCTCATAAAGGAAAAGGAGCGAAGAGGCCGAGGTATTGAAGACAAAGGACAGAAGAAGGGAAGCGATGCATAGTACCCATGGTTAGCATCAGGAAGCATGGAAGACTTCAGAGAGCAGTGGTGTGACGGAAAGTGGCTACCCCAAGTACAGATATGCCGACTGTCACTAATTAGGGTTTTAGGTTACTGTTGGGACAAGCTCACAGTGTTGTAATGGCGAGACCTTCGGGCCGCCTATAAAGGGATGTATTTTGTATTGTAAAAGGTTGGCATTTTGAGCATTTTAAGCCATCCAGCTAGTTAACCATTGAGTCTGTTAGCTCACAGTTACCTTTTATTAGAGTTGAGATCTGGTTCTGTATTCAGTCGATAGTATCTTACTGTAACAAGTAGCTAGCTCATTGAGCATGTATGTAACAATCCGCAGGGATTGATAGAGAGAGAGAGAGAGCGAGAGTATATTGTAAGAAGGAAATATAGAGAAGAGATCTAAGAGAGAAGGGCTCCAGGCTATGTGTGGAGTTACCCAGAAGATCTCTAGCTGCATATGCGGTGCACAAGAACTGTGTACCTCTCTCAAGTTATAATATAGAAACACAGTTCTGTGGATGTAGCTTCTACCCTGGAAGTGAACCACGTAAAATCAGAGTGTTATGTGATTGATTCATGTGATTGTATTTGCTTGTTATATCTGTCATTCATTACATGAACTTTGCTTACAGTAAATGTATGTATGTGTTATTCAGTTCACAACATAGTAAAAGGATAAATGCAATTCGAAGTCTTTAAAGTATTATGTATTAGAGTTTGTATAAGTTTCACCCAAGACAGTTAAGAGTCACAGTATAGAACAACCTTTTGTATTGAGTCCTGTAATTTGAACACCAATAAGCTAAGTACGCTGAGTCGCAACGGTAGGATATTGTAGGAAGGCGATATCGCAACATCAGAGGAGCTGTGGTGCGTGGTACCGCAGGTTGATGATTGAGCGTAGGAGAGAGTTGTGTGTCGCCTGGGATGCGGTGATGCGATAAAGGTTGGAGTCATCGCAAGTAAGAGGAAACTGCGCATCGCGTCACAACATGAGACACCTCGCAGGCTAAGAAGAGCTGCGAGACGCAAACAGGACACCATACAGAACTTGGTTGAGACACTTGAGTCTTTGGCCAACCCATTAGGATCACTTCGGGTGAGACTTCAGGCCGCTCCACAGTCTGTTGCTGAAAGGGCCAGTGAGCTAGGGGTGTTGTTGGTTCATGATAGTAAACCCAGGTCTGCCCTGCAAACCAACAGCTATGGATTTCCAGTTGATTTCTGGAGAAATCTATAATATGGGACCTAGCAAGATCTTACAACGATGTGTCCTATCGTATGAAAAAGAAAGGGTATTGGAGGAAGCACATGTGGGAGTTGCTGGTGGACACTATGGAGGTCTCTCTACTTCCAGGAAGGTACTTTACATAGGACTTTGGTGGCCAACTCTCAATGGTGATGCAGCATACTATGCACGGACTTGTGATGTTTTTCAAAGAACTGGGAAACCATCAAGGAGGGATGAGATTCCATTGGTACCACAGATGATGTCGCAACCATTTGAAAAATGGGAAGTGGATTTTGTGGGACCAATCAATCCACCAGGAAAGAGAATCGGTGTGCGCTATATAATCACAACGATTGATTATTTGACAAGGTGGGCGAAAGTCGCACCCATGGAAGATTGCATCGCTGCAAGGACATCATAGTTTCTGTTTGATAATGTTGTCACTCATTTTGGTTGTCCAAATATATTGATGAGAAATCCGGGGAGTCACTTCATCAATCGCACCATCAGTGCGCTGACATAGGAACTTTAGATACAACACAAAAAGAGTACCCCTTAACATTTGCAAGAGAATGGGACAGTTGAAGCGTTCAATAAGGTGTTGGAGAATGCACTAAAAAAGGTGTGCAATGCAAACTACGATGACTAATATTTGAAGATTCCAACAGTATTATGGGCATATCACACTATGCGCAAAAGGTTGACAAGGAAAACAACGTTCAAGTTGGTGTATGGGAAGGAGGAAATCATGCCAATGGAGTATATTGTTCCAAGTTTGTGCATTGCACCAGCGACAGGGATGAATGATGAAGGAGCATTAGAAGTATGCCTATCTCAATTGGTGCATCTAGAGGAAGACCTCTTTGTCGTAGTATTTCATTAGTGAGTTGAGAAGGACTGACAGAAATCTTGGCACGATCGCTACATCAAAAACAAGCATTTTCAGCAAGGAGACTTGGTGCTTCTGTATGACAGTAAGTTCGCCAAGCATCTAGGTAACTTTCAAATACATTGGTTGGGTCCTTATGTTATGAATTTCGTTACTAAGGGAGGCGCAATACATTTGTAATAGTTAGATGGTGCGATGTTGCCTAATTTTGTCAATGGAAGCTGGTTAAAGCCCTACAGGACGGGCTCAGTGCTACGCGATGCTTGAGGCATTGTGCAAAGAAAAATGTTTTTTCATGAGATTGTAATTAAGAGGATGGCACACCAGAAGTAAGTGGAAGTACAAGCAGATGGGTTGAGTTCTCACTTAGGGAGAAATGTTGCGACGTCTACAGGGATGCAATAGAGTCAAATCGGTAGTAAATGCAGCAGTTAAACTAGTTATCCGTCGATGTTGTTGGATGAGGCACCCATTAATGGCGGATCCAAACGTTACATCAGAAGGATCGACGATGAATTTGGGTGATTTGGTTGAAATTATTGATAATATTTCACAAGGTCGATCCCGTGCTATAAGAATTGATGGGTTGCGGTTTGAAGTCACCATTGCAGAAATTGAGTTGCAGAGGTTGAGTTTCAGAGTTGAGATTGCAGCATTGTGTTGAGTGATATTGAATTACAGAGGAGAGTGAGGTTGAATAGTGCGGTGAAACTACTACATATGGCTCAAAATTCCCACGAAATGTTTCCACGAAAAAGTTAAAATCGTTGATTTTGTGGAAAAACAGTTTAAATTTTTGTAAAAAAAATAAAAACTCCCCCGACGATCATCGCTATAGCGACGTTATGGGTTTTTTTGTCTTTGTTGCAACTAAAGTTCATCTCTATAGCGACGAAAAACCCATAACGTCGCTATAGCCATGAATGCCGAATCAATGAAATTTTATATTAATGTGAAGCAATGCATTGTTAAAAATTCCCATTATGTACACATCCCTGAAATGCACTTCCATTCACTACACCTCTTTCAATGGTTACTTGCTTCAAAACACAAGTATCCTTAACCTTTTCCTCACTCCTTGTCCCCATGGATTTCAATATTAATTTATATCTCATAGTATACTTTTGACACAATTTTAAATTGAAAATTGTCAAATAAATGTGAATACCTTTCAATCATATCTCCTTAATATCTACTTCAATTAATATTTATTAAATTTGAGTCTACTTGTATATGACCCATCTTGCTATTTTAACTTTGATATCTTATTTGGTTTCACTAATAATACAGGAATGGAGAATGGATCATAAAGTAACTACTTGTGGAAAGGGTTTCCCTAGCTACCACCCTGGTTGAACATCCATAATTTTTCTTTTGCTACCAGAAATTTTCTTGTATTTCCAATTAGATTCAACAAAATCCTTATTTTCTATCCCTAGAAATAGACACCTGATTGAATCTTTCATGAATGCTTATAACCGACAATTTGATACTGTATATGGAGGTCATTTGTTACCTTATCACCATCCTCCTCCTCATCATCATCGACATCGCCATCATCCTCATCCTCATCATCATCATCATCTCCATCACCATCACCATCATCCTAATCATCGACATCGACATCTTCTTCCTCATCCTCATCATAATCATCGTCATCATGGCTAGCATCATCATAATCATCGCCATCGCCATCATCATCATCATATATATAATACTTATCTTTTTTAAAACAATTAGGCTAACATAATAGAGAAATGGTGTTAGGGGTGGCAGGCGCGGGGGGGGGG
>LPNX010051214.1:186342-188842 GCA_001517045.1 Pseudotsuga menziesii
AAATATTGGCTCGTCTTGGCAGTATTGTCCTCTGGCGCAGGTTTCAGTCAGCCAGAAGTTCGGGTTGCTGAGCAAAGGGATCCAGAAAGTGTTTGGGTTTTGGACTCCGGGCAGAACAGGGTGCTGGGCGTCGTGGGATCTTCGGGTCTCTTTCAGGAAGGTAATCACTCGTTGTCTTATGAGTTAGAGGTGCTCAATTCTCTCTTTTCTGCATCCAAGAATCTTCGAAGAATTACAGGCAACTCTGTCAACGTGCCTATCAATTTGTTTGCTGGTCTATCCATCTCGCCTGGGGTTAAAGGTATGGCTCACGGAGGCAATTGGATGGACATTAAGAAGACCCTCCGCCGGCTTTATGAGCTTCTAGCCATTAACGTTGTGGACACCAAAGAAATGAGTGAGGAGATAAAAAGGATGGCTGACACAGTAAGCTACACCTCCCAGCAAGTGAGCAACAATGACGCCCGCATTGACGATAATGAGAGCAGCCTCCGGGTAATGCATGGGAAAATGGACAGAATTCAAGAGGATATGCAAAGATTCATTGAAATGCACCAGTCCAGCCGGGTGAATGGCGAAATCAATGGCGAAGTTGCTGAAGCGGCCCTCCCCATGGAAGAGGAGTCAGTAGTCCAGCCGAGAAACAATAGGAATATGTAGTATTCTGTTTCCTTTAAGTTATGTTAAATGTTTTTTTGCCTCCTTATCTGTTTTCAGTTCGTAAGGGTTTACCCCTTTAGCAGTTTTAAAAGCTTTGAACAGTCAGTTTGCAGGGTATTTTGGACAATCCCATGGCTGGTTTTCTTTGACAGCCTTTTTGATGTATATTCTCTGATGAAACTACTATCTCTGTAACGCATGGCTGTGCGCAGCCCCCTTTTATATATTTATGTTCATAGTTTCTGTTAAAAAAAAAATAGAGAAATGGTGTTATCCTATTTGTCTAATCTAGGAAAACTATGTTAGCCCATTTGTCTAATACTTGTCTAATAATTAATACTTATAATTGTAATAAATAAACATTACAACTGTATATAATTTTAAATAAATAAACATTACAATTATATATAATATTAAATAAATAAACATATTATATATATAATACTTATCTTATAATAGCTATTTTAAGTACAACTTTCTCAGTTGTGATTTCAGTGTTCTTGTATACTTTAATAATTCAATGGCCATGATCATGTCTTATACATTATATATCTAACATATTGATTTTAATGACACTTAATCTATGGCTTGCCATATGATCTCTATTTAAATATAATGGAACATCACTTGTAGATCATTGATTTGAGAGAAGTTATGATGTAAAAAAATATTATTTCCATCTACAACTAAAAGTTTGACTTTAGTGGGCATGTGAATAAGTGATTTCACTGCAAGATTGTCCTCATTTTATGACAACACTACCAACACAAATCATACCCACGTATCATGTATACAAATGTTGTACTTGATGGAAAGAACACAAATGTGTTGGTGAGGACATACTTCCTAGCTAGAAGATAAGGTTTTCGAGTTTAAAATGTTACAATTAGTTTGGAAACAACCATGCATTGATAGAGAATCGATCAATCAAATTAATATAAACTCTAGATGACCATAATATTAAGATTTTTCATATTTATATTTTTTAGATTATCGACCTCTCCTTGGGTTGATTTTTTTCTGGTTTGGATTTTCCTTTTCAATAATTTTTTTAGGTAGTAATGATTCGATGTAAAAGATTATTTTATCAATATTTTGTAATTTGGTTGTGTTATAGTATCATTTGAATTTCCCATTAAACAAACTTGTGAACACATCCTAAAATTTTTGAGAAGAGATGTACATAACCACATTAAAAGGGCATATCTTTGAAGATAACTATAAACAAACATATACTATAACAACATTGCTAAATTTGTTTTAAAATGCTTTATTGAGCACTTACTATTAATTGCAAACTAAAATCAATAATAAAGGTCCAAAAAATTAATTAGGGACAAAAAATAGCACTACGACATGGATATTGACTCATTGCAAGTAATAAATTTCTTGAAATATATGAGCAATTGCTCTAGCGACGAAAAACCCATAACGCTGCTAGATAAGATGATAGTAGGTCATGATGATAGTAGGTCACAATGGAATATTTGGAACAATAAACTAGACTATGTTATGCTTTACCACTCAACATGATGGACATAGTATTAGGAGCAGAATGGTTGATGCAACTGGGCACCTATGCCATGAACCTCCAACAAAAATATATGGAATTCAAATGGAAAGAGGGAAGCTACAAATTATATGGCTTAAAAATACTATGTCATCCTCTCAAATAACTCTCAAATCTCACTCCTCCACTAAAAACAAACTTCAAAAGTATTTAAGCATGATTTGGAATTAAGATTACTCTTCACAATGGTAGATAAAGCCATCTAGAATTGCTTTCACAACAAAACATTTCAAAAATAAAAACAATGTTACATACACAATAATAAATACA
>LPNX010051214.1:193842-268420 GCA_001517045.1 Pseudotsuga menziesii
TCTAGCAGTTATGATGGGCTCTGTAGGATATGGGATTCTGCCACCGGCCATTGCTTGAAGACACTCATCGATGACGAGAACCCCCTCGTTTCATTTTTCAATTTTTCTCCAAATGGAAAGTTTATTCTGGCCGGAACACTTGAAAATACATTGGTATGTTTAAACCGTAAACCCTTAACCCTGAGGAAAAATGAAGGTTTCCATGAAAAACACGTGAGTTTTATTTGAAATTTAGTAGTTTTCGATTAATTGGTGGCAGGATTTTTCCCTGCAATCCATAATGTTGGACCTGATTTCAATAGAATTGTGTCTAGGAGTTAGAATGGTTTGCAGGTAATCTATTCTGCTGAATTTTTTAACCGCGAAACCATTGTAGGAAGCCATGAAGGTCATTTGATAGTCATTTGTTTTTCATCAAATCCTTGAGGGTCAAGTTTTATAGGTTTGGTTTTTAATCCATTCTTATTAAATTCTGTCATTTCATTGATTTATGTTTGCAGGTATGTTTGTTTGATGGGTTTCTGTTGTCACATCCAATTGGGTTAATTTCTATGCTTAAATTTGTATTGGGTTTGTTAAATTTGTATGTTTTAAAAAGGCATTTTAGATTTTTATCTATTTTCATTGTATTTTTTCTTCCATGAATGGTGTGAAGCGTTTGTTTGATAGGTTTATGATTACTTTTCATAAAACCGTCACAAAAACTCTCACTCCAATTGCAAATCAATTTTGCTTCAGATTTAATTTTAGCCCACCCACGGTTTTGGTGGGGGCGGATTCTTTTATGGAAACATGAAAATCTTCATTATGTTGTCACTTTTGATTGTGTGAGGTCTGATATATACCAAATACACTAATTATTATCTATTGAAAGGCATCTACAACAGCTTATATTTGTTCATTGAAGTATGCCCAGTTTGTGCAATACCAAGGAGAAAGTTGAAGCCGTAGAGGACACCTTTTTCCACTGATGTTAGTGCATCGAATTTTCCAGGCATGTATTCACCTTATTTTTTATTAAACTCTAGATCTGGAAATTTGGCATTAAAAGTCTGATTTATGCTTTATATTATTACTGTATCATTTTATTTTGCAAGCTTAAATGTTGTGGATGGTAGATGTTACATATGCTATAAGAACTTCCTTTTAAACCATCTAAGGACAATAATCATAACGATTGAACAACTACTTCTACATTCAACAATATACACTACAACTATTTGTCAAAGTCACGGACCAAATTACTTACAGTCTGTTACATCCTAGTGTATGCAAAGTGTTTGTAAAAACATATACTCGATCTCTACAGTTAACAAGGAAGAAGTTGGAATTCTAGAGAGGGTGTACTCAACAACATAGATATATCCACAAAGTTAAGAGTAATTACATGAATCCTGAAACCCTTCCATACCACTTAAACAATCAGTGCGATTAGAGGGTAACGTGAACATAGCAGTACATTTATTAGAAGAAAATGATCCAAACTTGTTGCTTAAATGCCTTTGGTTATACTCTGGTCAGATAAGCTTATCTGTGGTTTCTAGCATGTCAAGTTGGTCACCGTTGTCTTCAAAATATAGGATTTGGTTTTCCTTTTACAAGTACATAGGTAGTTTATTGTGGAAGAAGGAATTCACCATCTCTCGTTTGAAATAGGAATATGCTTTAGAATCTTGACATAAGTACAATCCCTGGAGAGGCCCCTTGGGAAGAAGAATGAGGTGAAATGCAGTAAGAATGGGGTAACTTTAGAAGTTACTTAACATGGCCATCATGTTCCATTAATGACAACAGTATTTGAATATTTCAATATCTATGGAGTTCATTATTAGCATTTTGGGTTAATGGTTTTGGTCATCGAAACACCTTGGCATTTAAGTAATCATAATTTTATTGAAACATGTGTCTATTTCTACTGAAAGTTACCACCAGGTTGTTTGAACTAATAGGTTATAATAAAACTAGTTTTGGATCCCCTTTTTAATCCTTTTATAATCATTTGCATTTTGTATTCTGTTAATATGATTTTTGTCCATTTTTAAATCCTTTTTGTATTCTAGATGATTTTTGTCCATTTTATAATCATTTGCATTTTGTATTATGCAAATGTCCATGTTTATGTTTATGTTTGTTGAGATATAGATATGAGTCCTTATCATTGCATGATCTGACATAGAATTGCAGCTATATTTTGAAAATAAATAACAACATTCTACCAAAATAAATGTCAGCAAAAACAAGAACTCTTGATCGAAAATACCAAAGGGGGTTATTTTTGTGAATTAGAAAATTTTAAGCAGACAACCTTAGTTAAATATCATAATGTATATTTCCTAGTGCCTTCATGGAGACTTGGAAAAAGGTTGGTGGGAATATATATGACAAAGGATGTAGCGTGGATATTTCCTTCAAACAATGAGCCAAATTTTAGAATATTGGTGAGAGTCTAGAAATATGAATAAAAAAGGAAGGCCATGAATGATTCAAAATCATTCAAGGCTATAGAAGAACCAGAATGTTTGTAGGAAATTACAAGATAGGATTTTCCTGGATGATTTGATTTGAGACCCTTTAAGGTAATCACTCAACTTCTTTCACACAGCTCAGACTGTATAAGTTCACCTTTCCATGACATTTTTCCAATCATAGGTGTACTAGATTTCTTGAGGGTTTCCTTTTGTATAGCTTCTCCTATGATCACTATTTTCTGCAGAGAAATATTAGGTCAACCAGAACAGTTCATCTTAACTCATAGCTTCCCTTGATGTATATTTGAGAAAATGGCAGGAATAGATAGCCAATCAATGTACTTATGAAATTTTGTACCATAGTTGCTTATTCATTAAGTAAATATTGGATGAAATGTCTTTAGTCATAGCTTCTTCTTATGGATATTTGAGATAATGGATACTATAGGAAACCAATAAATGTACTTATGAAATTTTTGTACCATAGAATCATTTATTAATTAAATGCTTGTCCTTAAGAGCATTGGCCATGGATGATAACAACCTTTTTCTCCATGATTTTGAAACATTTGCGATGTGAGAAGTGATGGCTATAACTGTCTGAGGAGAAAAGGTAGGGGTTTAAGGTTCAATTATGTTTTCGTGTTATTTGAGAACATAAACCATCTATCATTTAATATCAATATGTTTAATGTTGAATTTGATTGAAATTATATCTTAACATGTGATTGAAAATGGAATATTCTTTTGTTAGACTGTTTATGTTTTAAATTTTTTTTTGCAATTAATCAAAGGCATTATTCTAACGGGTTTATTTGAATTTCAATGTTATGCATTATATTTTTGTGTTATCAAGATGTTGAGATATCATTATAGAATCCTACTTCATTATCAATTCCTCCAAAAGTATATTGTTGTGCTCATGGGTATTTACTACAGATAGTGGGAGTAGATTGTTTTCACTTGCATGGTTTTATGTTACCATTCATATCCTCTTTGCTTGTTCTCTTTCCCTCTATGTATTTATATAGTATTTTATAGTATCCTTTTTTCTAGTGGAACATTATCCATTTTAGATCTTCTCCTTATACAGTGATGATAAAGATATAAGGAACACACATGACGATATACCTTGAGAGACAAAAGATTAAAGTCCTTGGTTGGTCCTGTTGGTCCTATAGGTAAAAGGGGTTGGCTCCCCACCTTTATTGTACGCCTTGGTCTTGTGGGTATGGGGGTTGTCTTACCACCTTGTTATGACCGTTAGTTGACTTATGGTACTTTTGGTAATAACAACCTTATTGTTTGTGGTACCATGACCTCTTTGATATGATGACCTAACCTTATTGCTTTTATTGTTGTTATTTATGTGACCATTTTGAACTTTGGTACCCTATACTAAGTCAACCTATTCTTATTTTATTGGTAACCATCCTAAAAGTTGGGTTTGAAGAAAGACCCCTTAGAAGTCTTTTCAAGTTATAAAAATAAGTCTTATCCTTCATTATGGATCCATCAAAAAAGACACATCTCATCTCGGATATTTTTGTTTGGTGTTAAGGAGTATGTTTCTAGGTGTTCACTGTTAGGGTTAACCTTGACTTGAGATCGAGTCAAAGGTGGTTAGGTCTAGCACATGGTTTGTTGTAGCCCATGGTATTGTCCCATGGTATTGCATGTGATTAAGTCTTTATAAGGCTTGAGGAGGCTCCATTGTAAAAGTAGGCCTGGAGGTGAGCGGTGACTAGCTCGCTTGGCCCAGATGGCCGGTTTTGGCCATGTAATGAAGATCTTCATTGGTGCTGGTTTTCCTCGCATGGGGTTTCCAGGGTATATTGTGTGTCTATCTTGAATGGTGCTTGCAATGTTTATTTTCTCGCATATTGTTATTTAATGATGCTTGTTTTAACCTAACAAATGGTATCAGAGCCATGGTTTGGCTTGGTTATGCTTGTTGGTGTTTCTATGTTGAATCAAATTGTGGGGTGCATGTTCGGTGGTACCCGACACCCTAGCAGTAATTTTTTGGTCCATGTGAAACTTAGCCGTAGGCAAGTTTGGATTTCTTTGGATGCTAAAAGCACAAGGTATCCCTCTTATGCGCAAAGAAGGGATGTTGCATCAAGTGTGGAATGAACCACTAGGTAGGTACGAGGGTGGTAGGTGTACTCGTAGCCTAGCTTGATGTGGATCGGAGAGGTTGAGTCTTCGATTGTGGGAGAAATGTGAGATCGTTTAATCTCAGTTTTGGGACCAATATTGATGAGCCATGTATGTGAAGAGAATTCCTAGAGAACTGGCGGTTACAGTGGCCGATGACCCATGTAATCCGGTGGATGGATTTTTCTCTATATGGACATCAATGACAGAGTTTGGATGTAGGTACAAAGGGAGCATGGCAAAAGACGAGCAAGGAAGCGAGCATGGAAAGTGAGAGGATGAAGCAATGGATGGTGATGGTGTAGTCACCATGAAGGCACATAAAAAAAATAAAATTGTAATGGAGCAGTTTGCATGTAAATGGGCATATGGCTGTAAGACCTGGTAAGGCATGCATACGCCTAGTAACTCACCGATAAATTCGGTAGATAGACCTAGGTGATAGGGGGGTGTATGTAATATTCCTCGGTAAATACTTGAGGGGAGTTGGTGATTACTCCAAGTCAAGTTTAAAGGGGGGATTGTTAGGGTTAACCTTGACTTGAGATCGAGTCAAAGGTGGTTAGGTCTAGCACATGGTTTGGGCACATGGTTTGTTGTAGCCCATGGTATTGTCCCATGGTATTGCATGTGATTAAGCCTTTATAAGGCTTGAGGAGGATCCATTGTAAAAGTAGGCCTGGAGGTGAGCGGTGACTAGCTCGTTTGGCCCGGATGGCCGGTTTTGGCCATGTAATGAAGATCTTCATTGGTGCTGGTTTTCCCTGCATGGGGTTTCCAGGGTATATTGTGTGTCTATCTTGAATGGTGCTTGCAATGTTTATTTTTTTGCATATTGTTATTTAATGATGCTCGTTTCAACCTAACATTCACTGCATCACCCTTGGGTTACCAAATATGAATTTAAGGGTTTCTTTGTGCTCCCTTATTCGTCGAATCGTGAGTTGTGCTCAATTGTGACCTTATGCATATTACCTTTGGATTGTGTGGTGTCTCTCTTGCTGAGCTGTGACCTTATGCATCTGACCCATGGAATTTTTGGTGTCTCTCCTATTGCCATGTTGGGTCGTGACTTTATGAAGCTAACTCGTGACTGTATTAGGTTGATCCAAGACCATTTTTCTTCTGAAAATATAGGTCGTGTTAATTTCTGTGGGCTACTCTTGGACTCTTAGCTTTGACGTCATCCATTTGGGGATGCTAAACCTTATGTGTGACTGTGTAAGGTGTATCTTAATGGATTGTGACTATGTATGATCTCTCCTAGATGGGCCATGGACTGTGATGACCTCCCTCATCCTTAAAGTGGAATATTGTAACCTCTCCTAGCTAGGCCATGGATAATTTGACCTTACCTTTTTGTACAAGAATTGTTTGGTGTTAATTATGCTAGAGGGAGTTGTGATCTTTTAAGGTTGATTAGCTGTGTTTTGGGCTAAATATCATTGTACTATCCTACTAGGGTATTCACACATGGTGACTGAGATATCTTGCTTTCTACTTTATGTATCTAACCTCAACCTACAACACTCTAACCTACTCTCTATCAAGGTATGTCATTTGTGCCTTTGGTGAGTTGTCATTTCAGTGACAAGATCTGAATCTAAAAGTATCCGAGTATAATGCTGATCCTAACAGTTATAGAATAGCTTTATTACCGTTCTTTTCTAACTAGTTATTAAATTCACTAGTATTACTATTACTTCTTTATTTCTTGTACATTGCTATCGTTCTTTTCATTAGTTATAATATTGTTATTGTTTATGTTTTATACATGGTAATTGGTAAATACTGCAATAGGCATGTTGAAAACCAACGACTTGATTTTGAGGTGCAAAAGGATGAATGTTAGAAAAACTTGGCCATGTAACATGAATCATCTCCACAGTTTCATTCAATTCAATAGTGTAGGATCCTAAGGCAATAATACTTAAGCAATCTAGGTCCTGGATATGTATTCTCTACCCTAGATAGGTTGTGATTGTTTATAAGCCCTCTAGGGATGGGTGTGAACTCTTTACCAGATCGTGACTATTTATGATCCATCTAAGGGCTTGGCCATGGACTGTGGGAAGCCTTAAATGCTGGTCATGACCTCTTTAGCGGATTGTGTTTGTTTGTGCTCCCTCTAGGGCTAAATAGTTTTTGTGTGCTTGTTTGTTTATTGTTCCCAACTTACAATGTATCTCCATGCTTTGGATTTTTGTGACTGCTTTAGGAGAATTTGCGTCAATCCGGTTACAAATCGTACTAAGATCGTATTGCATTGGAAATGGGGTGGAGATTTGCTCCAAGAAATATTGATTTTCTCCACACATATGCACAGTATCTATAAGAATTGTTTGTTAGTAGCTATTGAATTTGGTTACAGTTTTAAGCGGATATTTCTACTTTTCCATATTGTCCATAGGGGTTTGTTTAATATATGGCTTGAAAATATGTAAGTTGTAAATGGTTTAGACTTATGATATGAACTGAATCCAAGCCAGGCTGATAAACTTAAGGCCAATTAATTCAATCTGTAAGATTTATTTTTGTATTGGTACATTATAATGGGTTTCATGATAAATTATGTAATACGTAAGGGGTTTCTCATGATAATAACATATAAATTCTCATGATAAAGGGTTTCATGATAAATTATGTAAGACATAAGGGGTTTCTCATGATAAATTATGTAAGACATAAGGGGTTTTATAAGGGGTTTTCATGATAATAACATAGAAAACATTTTCATGATGTAAGACATAAGGGGTTTCTCTCATGAGAATGGGATCCCTTGTATGGGTTTGGATATATTTATTTCCATGGAAAAAATCAAGCATTGTGGGTTGGAAATTATTAGGTTGCGTAATTCATTTCTAATGGAGAAGTTAAGATAAAGACCATTGGAGAGGATGCAATGAACTAATAGCCAATAGATTTAGGTTAAAATTGTATAAGAAATTATCTAACCAGAATCCAGAGTTTAAATTCTTTATTGAAGTCTAGCTCAAATCAATAAATACACATATTTTTTCTTTCCACTAAGTTCTAGGTGGTAGACTCGGTGACAACATTCATTATTAATTTCCCCTATGAAAAAAAAAAAAATCTGTGAGAGATATTGTTTTATGCTAGTTATATGGAAAAAAATTACCAAACATTTTATATCCTTCCAATGGTGGGCCTATGCTTTCTTTATCAACTATCAAAAAATGGTACTACTTATATACCTTGGATTGAATCTATTCCCACCAGGGTTAATATTGCCTCTCATTGGAACTTTTTTGGTTGAAAATAAATTAACAACACCCATTCAATTGTTAGAATTATAGGTAAATCATAAATGCAATGTAAACCACAATCGAGAGAGTAAATTTTGTGCCATAGCATATACTAGAATCTTACATGTTTCAAATATTTTCCACCCCTTGGAAAGAAAGTGTGATATATACACATGGTTTATCTTGCTCAACCCATTGTATCTATTGCTCATGATAATTTTTAGACACAAATCTGTTATTAGGTCTTGGTGCCTCGTCAATATTATAAATTTGACACAACCTATTTGAATCATCTATCAACTTGACTTGGTTTAATTCCATTGACTACTTATTGCTTACACTAAAACACCCATTTCGAACAATGGTGATGATGGACTTGTGGATATACGCCATTAGTTTGTTATCCAAAATGCATGAATATACCTCTTACCTCTTTATCATGGGATTGTTACTTAGGTCTATTTTATCTTTCTTAAAGACAGTCACCATTAAGGGAATTCAACAATTCTCTTAGCAAACTAACAATGTTTTAGGAAGCCACACTTTTTAATTGATGCTCAAAAATATCTTAAAGGTACTTTGACTTTGTTTTCTAGCTAGAAACACTTGACGTTTCATTCTTGTCACCAGAGGAGTTACCAACGGAATTAACCAACCATTTTGACATTGTGTGGATGTGATGTTTGGGTTTTCATTCCATGATATGCTATTTTTGGTGTATTTTCTATGTATGATGATGTTGCACTCCTAGAGGTTGCAATATTATACATTGTGTGCTAAATCCAAAAGAACAATATAGGGGAGCAACTTGGTTTAGAAAATTTTCAAATTTCACATTGAAACATAGGCTACCAAGTTTCCATATTAGGTCAAGGAATGGAGGATGAAACTTGGAAATGTAACATCATTTGGAAATTTCAATCGTTAACTAGATAATTTTCAACATCCTCCTACCATGGTAGGGCATTATTTCAACATAATTTAAAAAAAAAGTAGGGCAATCACTATAGTGATGCCTATGTGTACAAGCCTCTGACGGGAATTTTCTATGTGTTTGTAATATCAGAGTGCATTAAAGTGTTTGACAAGAGTTGTCAATGAATATGCATGCAAACAGTCTGATTTTTTGTCATTATTTTAACATCTAGAGGTACTATCATCAAATGGGTCTCATGATTACACTCAGGAAAGAGTTCTGAATCAAAAGAAGGATGTGTTGACATTTAAGGAGTTTGCATACACCAAGAGAGGCGTAACCTGCTCATTTGGGAATCTATCTTCCTAGATGAGTGTTTTCCATCAAGAAGCACCCTTGCATGGAACTATAATCATAATTATGTTGGTTGCAGTAAGTTGTTACAACCATTACTAGTCAAATCTCATCATCATTTAAGGTAAAAAATAAACACCTCTGTTATATGGTTATCATTTATTGATTTGTAGTAATTTATATAATCATATTTGCATAAATAGTCTACATATCCTACCAATGTTTTCAATATTGATACTCTTGGGTTTATGATATTTGTCAATGGAATGCAATTAATATTTGTCTAAGCAAATTGTCACAGAAGTTACTACAACAACCACAACACCAATAACTAGAATATAAACTAAAATAAGAAAGGAAAACACCTAACACAGGAAGAACCTCTGAATTCTCATATTGAAGTGGTGAAAATACATGCAATAAGCAGAATCTCACAGCCAAGGGTACCGAAATTTGACACCTGATAAAAACCAACTAAAAGGAAACTTTAAATGTTGTAAATTTGAGTGCATTACCATAACTTGGGGTGAAGCTCATCACAATAAAAGGAATTGTTCCATTTAGCATTGTCCTGGAAGAGATTAGAGTTCCATCCTTATTTACAAGCTAAGTTGCACTATACCAGACATGGGAATAGAAACGGATACCACGGTAGCATATATGAAAAATATGTATGTATGTATGTATGTATCTGTATGTGTGTATGTGTGTGTTTATGTATATGCAAGAATACTATGACATAAAAAACTCAGATTACCATTCATTAATTAGATTTAGAACCAGAATCCTAAAACTAAGCAAACTCAAAGTTGTACAATGTATTTAACATACATCAATGAATACATGAACATTGCAGACTGCAAAAGGAGTGGTAGCCTACTATCATATTCAAAATTCAAAACTTCATTATAAAATACAATTATATATCACCAAAAATGTCTCTATCCATGTAATAAAGTTCCACATCTTTATGTTATGTCCTCTGCAGAATTGTGAACATTGTTAAAATTACACTTGAAGATACAATTGTTGATTCCTCCTGATCAAACAAATTAAGATGATTCTATCAAAATTATCCAGTCCACACCTAAAAAACCCTAAATTGGCCTATCAAATGAAAAGGTAGGGAAGTCATGCTAGTTCTGTTCAGAGTTGGCCCCCAACCATGGACAGAAAAGCATGAAATAAAAGGAAGTAGTAAGCTTATGATGTTTAATACTTCTAAAAATGCATTGTAAGACTTACACTTCTTCTTCAGAGCGGTGAGCTAGAGATCACTACAGCTTAAATTTAGGGATATTATTCACAGAGCCTAGATTCAGCTTGTCATTTTCATCCCAACCCTGATGCAAAAATGGGTGTGGATGGGTTCAGAGTTGGCCCTCCTGCCATAGTAGGGAATTCTTTCAACATAATTAAAAAAAATAACAGGGGTGTCGCTATAGTGACGCTTGTGTGTACAATCCTCTAATAGGATTTCTATACTAGCGACAAAATTTCTGTCGCTAGTATAAAAATCCTGCCGCATGCTTGTACACACATGCGTCACTATAGCAATGACCCATCATCGCACTGGAAAAAAAACTTCATCGAAATAGCCACATGTGTTCGTTGCAATTGCCAAGAAAATACCTAGGAAGGTTGTTGGAATTTGCAAGTACTTTTTGTCTCTCTAACGACGGACCCTCATCATAGGTGTCCCGATATCGATGACCCATTGTCGCAATAGCAAAAAAACTTTGTCGAAATAACCATGTGGACTCGTCACAATAGCCACTTGAGTTTGTTGTTATAGCAACGGAGCATTGTTGGATTAAATTTTTTAAACATACAAATTTCATGTCTTTTATGTCGCTATAGCGACGAAATTTGGTGAGTATTTCTACAGTGACGAAAGTTTTCCCACAAAAAAAAGGGGTCAGGTTTGTCATGATAGCAACACAAACGTCCAGATGTACTAGTGCGAGTAATTGAAGAAGTGGTGATTGTAAGAATTATGCAAAGTTCCACAGTTCCGCATGAGATTTCAAGTGGAAGTTCCAGGAGTCACCAGTCATCGGTGTCTTAATCGATGAATAAGTAGCAAGAATGTTGGTTGGAGCATCACCCTTCACAAGGAAGAAGAGGGGGGCCAATCGTCCCACATCTCCGCAATAGAAGAAGATAACCACAAGGAGTTCAACAAGAGCAGATACAGAGGTAGTTGAGGCCTCCACGAAGAGGGCAGGGGTGAACGCAGTGGACATACTTGGTGCCAAGGAATAAAATCCCACAAACAACCAACAATATCCTATCAATATTCCCGTGATTCCGAAAGGAATGAAGTGTACATTTGAGATCATCCCTTGTTTAGTCAAGATGAAGTACAAGGACCATGATTTACTGGTATTCATTGACTATACCATAGAACCATTCTAGAAGAGGACAGGGAAAGAAGGTGATCCCATCGTGCACATCCCATAATAGTGGGTGTTGGGGTTGGAAAAGTTGGGGATTTTAGGCATGATTCACATGCCCCATTTTGGGCAATTGAAGGAGGAAAATGCATGTGCCAAGCAATTGTTGGCATGCTTCCATGGAGGATACCTTTGGCTGGATGATCTGGTTCTAGTCACCGTATATTTTATTTCGCAGATAATTATCTTGACTAAGCAAGGGCCCAACCCATCGCAGTACTTCTGCGACAAAGAAAATGACAAGCGACTGGATGCCAAGATCAAGAAGAACTATGACTTGGAGTGCAATGAGCATGCATATGTTGTGGAAAACATCAATGAGAAGGATATATGTATTGCAGCCAGGATTCTTTCCAGCATGGTAGTGTGAAAGAATTAGCCGAACGAGTGCACCTCAAGGGTGGTTTCATGTGTTGAGTAGTGCGCCGCAGGAGTACAAATGAACTAGTTGCTCTTTCTGCTGAACCAATTGACATAGGATGTTATGATCGTGTAGGAGAGAAATCAGGCATTCACCTATAGTTGGATTCTCATATTTATTGAATTAGTTGCATGGATGGAGCCTGAGGAATACTAAGGAATAGATTTCACAGTTTCCCAAGTATGCAAGGGCATGAGGTACCAGAACCTATGGCACCTAAGTCAAGAAGACAAGCGAAAGGATTGCACCATATAGTTTTTGTTGTATTGGGACACCTTGCAGGTTGCAGCCGTGAAAGTTATATGATTCACAGAGGAAGTAGTGACAAAGTATCGACGATTCATTTGATTCATTTTTGGTCCACACACTATCAATGTGCAATCATTGCGGGACCCTCAGAAGCAATGGTTAGTGACACAATACAAGCTAACAGAGGACGATTTAGACACCATGGTGGCTGAGTGGTCGATGAACTGGAAAGTGCTGGTGAGTCCAGAAGAGGTATCAGATGACGAGGCAGTTCCTCCAGCAGATGAACCCGTAGATCCGGCATCGATGGAGGAAAACAATCAGGAATCAAAGGAGGAATTGTCGAGGACCCTGACAGATTCAGAGGCAGAAATAATCTATGAGGAAACCAGAATGAAGAGAAGGCACAATCAGGGAGAATCCAATGGCATAGTGCCAATGGAATATGTGACAAGTAGACCACATTATGGCAAAATTACACTGGCAACAAGTGAAAGCAAAGAGAAGCTGAGGCAACAATCGATGGAGGGATTTACAGAGGTAAAGACTCAAATTATTTCTTTAATAAATGTAATTTTGGAGAGATTACCAGAAGCAAATTTGGCATAGAGGGTGGCTGATATCAGTATGGGGAAGCAGGCCAAAATAGTTCCCATTCCACTAATGGAAGTGGAAACACTAAGCGAGGATATTCACGTGGCTTTGCAGCAGTTTAAAAGCATTGCGTTGGATGTCAATGAGTTGTCGACACACATATTGGTGCAAATACAGATATTGTTTGCTTAATAACTTGTTGATCGGGAACAGATAGTTGACGATCACCTTCTGAAATCGCAAGAGAAAGAAGAAACAACAAATAAAGAGACTGAACAATTGAAGAAGGAGCAAGATAGGTCTACTATCAAAAAGGCGTAGTTGTGGGATGATAGAGCGTGGTTAGAAGTGATAGTTGTTGCGGCCTGTCAGGAAGTTCCGGAGATTACATAAGACATGGATGCCGAGGTAAAAGAAAAGAGGCCTGAAGAAGTGATTACAACATTCAAGCGCGACGTTGAATATTTTCATGTGCTAGTAAACGTAGGAACACCACCAGAGAAGGAAGCATAGCGCAGGAGCGTCATTGAAGACTTTGCGATGCAGCTAGAGGAGATAGAAAAAGAGGCTAAGTTAGTGATGGATGCAACTACACAATTTTTGGGTAGTGTAATCCGTGATGAGTAATTGGAGCAGCTCAACATGTAGCTGAAGGAAGAAGAGGGACAATTGGCCACATTGAGGACATCTCTCAAAGCGATGCCTCCAATTGTGGAGGTAAAAAAAGCAAAAGAGCTGAAGCAGTTGCAGCAGCAAGTCACAAAGGAAAGGGATCATCAACAGAGGTGCACAACACAGTTGAAATAATTTCAGTTAATTGGTGCTCATCTCTCACTGAAAGCGGTTACTATGCTTCAAGTTGTTTAGGATGGCTGAAGAGATGTCAATGTAAAGATTGTTGAGCATCCACTGAAGTGCGAAGTGACTGAATGCATGGAAATTAGTGATAAGCTAAAGGATCGGGTCCAAGAAGTCACTCAACAATACGAGGATTTCAAGGTTAAGATCAACAACTACACTATTTCTATCTGACGTGGCTTGAGGGAAAGCCACAAGATTGTGTTGGGTGCCTGTTGGCAGGAAGTTTTGAGGATAATTAGCTATGCAACACCAAGGATGATGCGCAAGGCCAAATTTGGTGTGCAAGGAGGAAGATGGCGTGCAAGGCGTATTGGTCATATTTCATAGATTTTGGTCGTTATTTTGTAGCTTTTGGTCCAAGTAGTTAGGAAGTTGATCTAAGTGGACCATGTTGTAAAACGCGCATACCTATAAATAGATCTAGGTGCTATAATATTAGGGAATATTTTGGGTACTTGAAGAATGCATCTATGATCTGTCTTTGATGTGAGATATGAATTGTGGAACTGTTTTGAGAACCTGTAGTTTTGATGCGGAAGTAATAGGACATGACGAAGATGTGATGGAAACAATGTGTCTTTTGCATCTTTCTATTTTCCTTCTTTCTGCGATATGATGTGTATGGATGAATACTGCAGTATGATGCTTCTTTCTGAATGGTACAATGCTTTTATGTTTTAAATCATGTTATGATGATTGATATGTTTTGCATTTCTGTGATCTGAATGGTTTTATGCGATCAGATGAATGTTAGTATGAATCCGCAATAATGAACCAATGCTTGAATCTATGAAGTAATGATGCGATAGTGAACCGTATATGCGCAATCCTCCTTCTTACCCTGGAAACATGGTTTCGATAGTTCTGCCTTGAACATCTCGGGTGAGACCTCATCTACTCCACAGGTGTTTATAGACAGGGTAAAACCTGTCTGGGCTGGTGCTCGGGGAGATTGCTGAGTTAAGGGTGTTGACAGAGAGTGAACCCATATCGACAGATCTATGTCAACAACAACACAAATAATGATATTTCCTTCCCTGCATGCATTCACTTAGACTATGCCAAATCTCTTCCAGTTCTCCAACGTAGGTTGGATGGGGAGTCTTACTGCTCAAACACTACGGGTTCTTAGTTGTAGACCAAGTTTCCTCTCACAATAGAACAATACAAATTAGCAGTAGTTTTCCTTGGGAAATTTTCTTAATATTGAATGGAAATATAGTTAACACCATAAGCAACATTTTCCCTTTATTTTCCCAAATCTATATCAGAAAGAAGAGTGCCCTAAGCTCAATTTCCATCCTTATATTTTCATTTTTAGAACTCACCATGTGGCATTAATGAGGAGTCCGCATTTTTCACTTAATCCAAACTCGACATAATAATTAATGATTAAATAAATCCACTAACATAAACATAGTTTTAAATCCTATAGGGTTATTTGTAACTAAGGTTTACAAGTAAGCGTGATTAGGACTTGCTTAATAGTTCACCAGGGTCATCTCTCCTTAGCCCCCTTTAAATTCCCCCTCTTGTGGAATCATAGTCGTCTATCTCTTGTTCATCCTTATTCATTTGTTGTTGTCAAATATTTTTATATTATAATTCCATGTACATACTTACAACATATTTGGTCATTTGAGATCATTCAAGTATGGATTCTAGTCATTTAAACATTACGTACTTAGTTACATTTGAAGGTAAAAAATGAGGTGTTACATTCATAACCTAAATATGACTACAATCAAAGGAGAATCAATCCACGCATACTTGAAAAAATGAAACTATCAGATGAATGAAATCATAACGTAAAGAAAGAAAATAATTTGTATGATTCTAGTCTTAATGAAACCTATAGGTCTCTAAGGTATTGCAAATGGAAAAGAAAGGAAAGCTTGGGTATGTGTTTTATTCTTGATATATATGGCGATACTTTTGATGGAAAATTGAAGATTGGCCTTGGGAAATGTTGTGACGGGGATTTTTTTTCTTGGATTCCCTTTCATCCTTCTACACCCTTATTTGATTTTGATTTTGCAAAGGCAATGATTGTATGTTAAGTATTTATCTATCTATTAACAGCAATCTAGGCATTACACAATGCACAATAATGTAAATTCTATGATGTAAGATCACTTAGAAGACATGTTTATTTAATCAAACTTCAAATTTTACTTTGAGTTAATTTTTCTTGTGGAGGAAGTTGTAGGATATGGCTATGTGAATAATTGATTTTTACAATGTGATGATGATTACATATCACCAATGCAACATTACCATGAGGATCCCCATTACAAATGGTACCTTCAATAGATGTCAAGATCAACATGGAAGTGCACTTGGCCTTCTAATTTTTTTTTTTTAGGCCTACACTATATTACCGATTGATTTATGTTGGCGTTTCCTCCTTCGAACCAGGTTCAAACCCTTGGTTTTCAGTCAACAAAGCCCAATATATTGGCTTGATATAGCAGGGATCCGTAGAAATCACCAACGACGTAGAAACAGTCTCACCCAAGATATATATATGGGTAACTTCTAGAACCAAGTTTATGTAGTTGGGTGGGGATTTCTTCTTTCACGACACCTTACTAGCTTTCTCAACTGAAGACGGGGGGTGTATTCCTTATTCTTATTGTGTTGATTCCATATATTACTCTAATTGTCTGTCGACAGAGATTACAATAGTGATATAAATATTAAGCATAGATTCTATCTATCAACACTATGACACATTCATCTAAGAACTCATTCATACAAAATGCTAGTTTCTCTATTCAGACATACGTATTCATAGCGTACATTCATTCAACATAGACATATTCATCAAATGCACATTGAGAAAACATTTAATGTGGAAACCCATTTTGGAAAAAACACAAAGGCTCTCTTAATCTGGCATGAGAAATATATAGAACCTTTCGTCTACACACTCGGCTGCAGAATATGTTCTATATCTTCTATACAATCTATATAGACTTATCTCCTCTCGTTCTCTCTAGTATTTGATCTGTGAAGTTTCCTCTCCTTCACTCTACTATCGACCCGCACACATCCTAGATTGAATCTCTTCTATACAACTCTACTACTCTTCTAAGATAAAATTCGGTCAGACCTAGAGACTAACTCGCACAGTGTAACACCCTAGTTTTGACCCTGTTGAATTAATGTAAATGATGTAAATATTATATCGAATCATGAAAAGGAGCTCAAGGCCAAGGCCCTGCCATTGATTAATGTATGGTATATAGGCGATCATGGTTGATTCCTATGGTTTCTATGCTAAGTCAAGCATGTTTGTAAACATCATGTAAATATGCAAATTAATGAAAACCCACAACTAGTTATGTTAATGCAACGAATAATGAGATGGGGGCATGATTTTCCTAAGAATAAGGGGGTGGGAATGTTAACCTTGAGCCTATTTGGGGAAAATCCATGTGTCATGGGGAGAACCCATCAGAATTGTCAACTACCCTCTTTCTTGTCTTCTCTTCCCAATCATTTATTCCGTCAGAAGGTGGTTGAGGTAGTTATTTCTTGGAAGGGGAAGAGTATGGGAAATTTTCGAATTGGACAGAGCACCCAGTTATGGGATGTCATGCTTTGCTTGCATGGACAATAAAACACTAGAACCGTATGACCATTTTGACCCATGCTTTCACATTTTGGATTTACTCTCACGATTTGAGAGTTGCGGGACGTTCTGGTTCAGGAGGATTATTCACCACCATCTTCGTTTTCCTGGAAGAGTGACATTGTGGTAGTAATGGAGCTCTTCTTGGGTATATCCTTTGTTTTCTGCAAGTGTTTAGTGACATTGTGGTAGCAAAAGAGCTCCACCTGTGTATATCCTTCACGTTCTGTGAGTGTCTTTCCCTTGGAAGACTGTGATTGCTATCTTGCAGCGTTGTCTTAAAGTACAGATTGTATGAGACCCTATTACTTGTGTTCTAGAGTAAGGATGTGTTGTAGAGTCTCCTTGTGGTGGTTGTGTTGTGCACCCTGGTTTGGGTATGAGCTATGTACAAGACTTAGGAATGGGAGAGACGTAGAACGGGCTTGATAAACCTAGTGTGGAACCTCGTGATAAGATAAGAGTGGTTGGTAAACCTACTATGCACATCCTGAAGAGCACTATAAGGGAAGGGGTAGCCCAAGGGACTGTGAAATAGAGAAGGGGACACTACCTTGTGTTGGGTGTGTAGGGAGTAGGGAAACCAGGCTAGATAGATCTTTTGAAGGTGTCCTTAGCTCTATAGATGAGCTCACTAGCTTAGCAATTCTTCCTGCCCATTTCCTTAGAAGCCTAATAAACCCAACTGAAAGGATGGATTGGATGGTAGCCTAATAAAACCATCTGTTAGCTTGGTTGTGTCTTGTTTAGTTTGACCTTGTGAGTAACCTTTAGCTGGACAGTCTGATAAACCCAACTGCGAATGATGTCTTGGCTAGTTAGCCTCATAAACCTAGCAGTAAGATGGCTTGACTGTGTACAGTATGATAAACCCATTTGTTGGCTTGAATGGTCCTTAAAGGTGAATATTGGCTTTACTGTGTTCAGTCTGTGATACCCAACTGTGAGATGGCTCGGCAGAGTGGCCCATGAAACCCATATGTTGGGATGTTTTCCCTTACAGAATGATAAACCCAACTATGTTGGCTTCGCTGAGTGTTATTGCACCTTGGCTATGTATGAGTCTGCTAGTGTTACCTTAATCCTGTAGGAAATCATGCCCATCTCGGGGGTGGAAGCGTTGCTGAGAGACTAAGGAGTACACTGGCCTATGGTTGGGAGGAACGTTGTAGCGACATAGATGGTTGCAGGACAAGTTCTATTCAAGATAAGTGTTCTTGTCCATATTATTCTCTACAATTGTATTTCTTGTTTTGCAAATTTCTTGATGGAATGTGATGAACATGTTGCTATGTGGAATTGATGCATTGTTCCTTCGAATAACTTGCAATTATAGGCATCTATGTATGTTTTCTCATCAATGTATTTTGAACTAAGTTGCAGGGTAGATTGGGCAGATCGGTAATGGCCCGAATGATTAGACCGATCCAAGAATTCAGTGGAAAAACTAAGTTTCCTATTAGAAATACTCCTTAGCTAAAATTTACAGGTTTGTGGGATGCAGGATGCAGAATGCCATTTCGCAGATTTTGGTTTCCATAGATTTCCTTCAACAACTTCCTCTCCACAACATGCGGTATTTAGGATCGCGGTGTCGCGATTTCCATAATTCCCCATCCCCCCCATTCAGATCTCCACGCCGTCGATCTTCGCGGGATGATTCTCCACCGTTGATCTGTTTTCGATGCAGGATCCGGGATGCGGAGAGTGAGATTGTAATCTTGTAACTTTTTGACCCCACAACTCATAATTTTCGCACCATTGATTTTTGCAGGTGGATTCTGAACTATTGATTTGGTTTCAGTATCTGGGATTGTTGTGATCATTGATTTCCATCGCGTTTTCTCTCCGTCGTTCGATCTCCTTTGAGATATTTCCTTGCAAATTGTCGAACTATTCAATGGAAGATGGGAAGGAGCTTGAGAGTGTTGGAAACTTCGAGATGTGGTCACAACCATGCCTTGTGTTTCGATGAGCAACAAAGGCTCTTGATGAAATTTTTAATTCCGCATGATAATGGGGTATGGGTACATGACATTATGGTATCAGAGCTGCGGGTTGCAGCATTGGGCCCAAATGGAGCGGAAACTAGTAAGGAGTACCTTCTGATACCAACTTGTAGTACACTATAGTGTGGTATCAGAGCTATGAGTTGTAGCATTGGGCCTGGATGGGTCGAGAATTAGTTAACTAGAGTTATCAGTTACAACATTGGGCCTAGATAGGCTAGGTGACAGTAAGTAAATGGTTTTTATTTTGAAATACTATGTGTCTAAGAAATGGTGTTGATAACACATTTTGCAGAGTCATAGTATATTTTGGAAAGGTAATTTGTGGTTCAGCCATGAGAACCCATGATGGATATGATGCTCAGGACTCCTACGAGCATGCGTGAGATGCCATGGGGGAAACTATCCGAGTTGGAAATGATGACATAGAGTCTAATGAAAGGAGATTCTAAGAGACGCCACCAGATATCGCAACCACCATGAGAATCCTGATTAAATCTCAGGAAGAGAAGCATCAGTTGAATGCTGCTATGCTGTAGAGTTTGACAGACTTGCAAATAAAGATAGACTCTGGATAGGGTACAATAAAACTCGAAGGCAGTAAGAGCAGTACCAGAATAAGAATAAGGACTGCTAGTAGATCATCTGATTCAGAAGAATCAAGTGGGGATTCAATCTCTTCTTCTCGCAAGGGAAAGAGAAAGAGGAACCCTAGGGATCGCTCCTAGGATGAATTTAAGAAGGATAAACCTCCTACATTTGATGGCGAGGTAAAGACTAGAAAAGAAGCTGAAGCTTGGCTTCTTAGGATAAAGAAGTACTTCCAAGTTCAAGATTATCCAGGGAACATGAAGGCAAGGGTTTCCATATTCAATTTGAATGGAAGGGCATCCATTTTGTGGGAGCACTTCAAGCAAGTAAGAAGGATTCATGACACAAGACTTAAGTGGAAATGGTTCCAAAAGTATTTCAAGCAGAAATACCTCTCTGACAGGTACTACAATGACATATTAAAGAGTTCCATGAGTTGAGATTGGTACAGCAGACCGTGGAAGAGTATGCGAACAAGTTCCTAGAACTGTTGAGATATCTCAGGTACATCAAAGATGAAAAGGTGAAAATTCAGTGTTTTCTAAGTAGATTTCCTCAGCCTTACAAAGAAAGAATCAAGTTTTATGAACCTAGAACTCTTGAGGAAGCAATTAGGAAGGCCAAGTATTTCTATGAGGAAAGAAAAGGAAAAAATGATTACCATAAGACATGGAAAGACAAGAAGAATGAGAAGTCTAACCAAAGGAAGAAAGGTTTCAAACCTTCTAGCTTCAGGAATCAGCAGAGGCATCCATCCCAAGCTGAAAAGCAGCCAGCTAGAGTGGCAGGAGAAAAGCCAAGATATCCATAGCAGATCATAGAACCACTCCAATGTTAGAGATGCGTAGGACCTCACATGTGCAAGAATTGTCCACTCGAGAATGAGAGTGCAAGGCCAACTTATAACATTCAAGAAGTAGAAACAATGGGTCAAGTAACAACAGTCGTCCCTAGGATTTATGTAGCACTGGAGGACTGCTAGGCAGATCATCAGTTAATTGTGGTGGAAGTGGCAGGTAAGATTGCTGAGCAATCTGTTTCTATTTTAATTGACCTTGGTTCTACCCACATTTACATTACTCCTAGAGTAGTGGATATTTGTGCCTTTAAGAAAGTAAAGCATAGCAAATCTTGGTTAGTTCAGCTAACCACTGGAACTAAGAGAAAGGTTAGCGAAGTGGTGGAGAAATGTCCATTAGTTATGAATGGATTGGTCACTTGTGTAGATATGAATGTTATACCCCTTGGTTCCTATGATTTTCTCATTGGAATGGATTGGTTAGAAGCTTACAGGATAAATCTAGACTATTACCATAAGACTTTTGAATGCATGGATGAAGAAGGGAACTTGAGAGTGGTAAGAGGAATTCCAAAGGTGATTTCTGTGAGGCAGATTTTAGCAATGTAGTTGAAGAAGTTCTGTAGGAAAGGTTTCCAGTTGTATGTAGCTCATATTTTGGAGGCAACAGAGAATGAAACTCCTAGGTCGGAGGACTTTCATGTATTGCAGGAATTCAGGGATGTTTTTCCTGATGAGATTCCAGGGATTCCTCCAAACAGGGGCATTGATTTCATAATTAAACTTGTGCCAGGAGTAGCACCAATGTCCAAGACACCCTATAGAATGAGTACGTCGGAAATTCTAGAGCTGAAGATGCAACTGCAAGAGTTTTTGGAGAAGAAGTATATCAGACCCAGCGTGTCTCCTTGGGGAGAACCAGTTCTGTTTGTAAAGAAGAAAGATGGTACACTCAGATTGTGTATTTATTATAGACAGTTGAACCAAGTCATAGTAAAGAACAAATATCCTTTTCCTAGGATTGATGACCTCTTTGATCAAATGAGAGGATCAAAGTTATTTTCCAAGATTGACTTGAGGTCGGGTTATCATCAGGTGAAAATCAAGGATGAATACATTCATAAGACAACATTGAGAACAAGGTATGGAAATTATGAGTTTGTAGTGGTACCATTTGGTCTCACAAATGCACCAGCTACATTTATGTGCCTTATGAATAGTGAGTTCAGTAGGTATTTGGACAAGTTTGTCTTGTTTTCCTTGATGACATTCTTGTTTACTCCAAGAATGAGGAAGAACAAGAAGAACATTTGATATTGACATTGCAATTACTTAGGGAGCATCGGTTGTATGCGAAGCTGAGCAAGTGTGACTTCTATAAAGATAGAATTCAGTATTTGGGTCACATTATCTCAAAAGAGGGTATATTTGTGGACCCTGACAAGATTGAAGCCATTATGAATTGGCCTACTCCAAGAAATGTGACAGATGTAAGATCTTTTATGGGACTTGCAGGATACTACATGAGGTTCATTGAAGGATTCTCCAAGGTTGCACATGCCATCACTTATTTTCAAAAGAAGGGAATAAAGTTTGAATGGATAGTGAGGTATGAAGAAATATTCCAACAGTTGAAGAATATTCTCACCAGTGCACCAGTATTGAAAGTTGCAGACCCAGAGAAATATTTTGTGGTGTGTATCGATGCATGCGGTCAAGGGCTTGGAGGATTTTTTATGCAAGACAACCACGTTATATGTTATGAGTCTATAAAGTTGAAGAATCATGAGAAGAACTATGCTACTCATGATCTGGAACTTCATCCATAGTACATGCTCTCGATATGTGGAGGCGTTACTTGATGGGCAGAAGATTTGAGTTAAAGGATAGACCATTGCAGTCTGAAGTATTTATTTGATCAGCCTACTCTAAATGCTAGGCAAGCTAGATGGTTGGAGTTTTTATGTGAGTTTGATTTTGAAATCAAACACATAAAAGGAAAATAGAATAAGGTAGCTGATGCACTTAGTTGGAAGGTGTAGGAAATCCATGTGGTAGCTCTTAGTATTTTCCAATCATATTTGAGGTAGCAGATTGTTTATCATACTACTGGAGATGAAATGTATGTGTAAATAAAAGACAAATTGTAGCAGCAAAGTCTTGAGAAGAGATATGAGGGACACAAATTGGAAGAAGATGGACTTATTACTTACAAGAACCAAATTTACATTCCAAAGGTAGCATATTTGAGGAGAGTTGTTATGGACGAGATCCATCAAGCTCCATATTATGGTCACCTCGGATATCAAAAGACAATTGCTATAGCTAGAAAGCAGTACTTTTGTCCAGGAATGAAAAAGGACATGGTTGAATACAATTCCAGGTGCATGAAATGTCAGCAGGTGAAGGTTGAACATCAACACTCAGTGGGTTTGTTACAGCCTTTGCTAGTTCCCAAATGGAAATGGGAAGTTATTTCCATGGATTTTATTGCATGGATTTCCAAAGGAAATATTATCTGATAGAGATGTCAAGTTCACTTCCAATTTTTGGAAGGGGTTGTTTGTGGATTTGGGTACAAAGATGAACTTCAGCACTGCTTACCATCCTCAAACTAATGGGCAGATCGAGAGGGTAAATCAAGTGCTAGAAGACATGGTTTGCATGTATGTGATGGAAAAACCAACCAAGTGGGAAGATTATTTACACTTGGTAGAGTTTTCCTATAATAATGGACAGCAAGCATCCTTGGGGATGAGTCCCTATGAAGCTTTGTATGGAAGGAGGAGTAGAACACCAGTGACTTGGGATAATCTAGTGAACATGGTTGTGCTTGGTCCAGAATTGCTCAAGGAGATGGAGCAAGAGATTGTAAATATCAGGAAGAATCTGAAAGCAGCCTAGGACAGATAGAAAATCTATTCTGATAAGCATACGGTGAACAGAGAGTTCAATATTGAAGATCATGTTTACCTCAAAGTGAGTGTTAAGAACCAATGTCAACCCCCCTCTTTATTTTGTTAGGATATTTTGTCAGACGCATATGCTTTGTAAGTCATCCCATTAGTATGTTGTATTATCCCACATTCATG
This sequence comes from Pseudotsuga menziesii, assembly GCA_001517045.1. Lineage (NCBI taxonomy): Eukaryota > Viridiplantae > Streptophyta > Pinopsida > Pinales > Pinaceae > Pseudotsuga > Pseudotsuga menziesii. The sequence goes on from LPNX010051214.1 coordinate 217,716, forward strand.
GGGAGTAAGTAATAGTTGTTAAGTCATCTAGTTAATATGTTGCATTATCCCACATTCATGGGGAGTAATAGTTGTTTAGATTAGACTTAGTATATAAGTATGTGTTGAGGCTAATGAAAGCATCGAAGAGTTATTTTGTATTGAGCTTGCTTAAAAGAGATTGCCCCCTCGAAGTGGCCTACGATTAATAAAATCTCTTCTGTGATCCATAATTTATGTTATATCATGCATTCTTATTGTTTATTACAGGAGGTTCTCCACATCTGGTATCAAATCACTTTCTTGGGCTCATTGGGTGGAATTTATGGATTTTTTTTTCTACTGTGCTTCCTGGAGCTATGAGCCTTACAGTTGTTGTTCTTCTTGTAGCAGTATTATTCATCTGGATCAGGGATTAAACCCTATATGCTTAACTGTGGGAAGTACTTGGGCATAGCCCTAAAAATCATTGTGAGGAGTACCACAAGAGCCCTAAAGTAGCTGGCCATTGAGAGGACCTGCCAAGCAAAAATATGGACCAGCAGCTAGTCAAATGACCCCCACCACAGGACCCCCATGCTATTTGTTTTCCATTTCTGCTTCATTGTCCCTCTCTAAAAAATTTCTCAATTCCTTCATCCCACCTTTGAAATTCACATTTTCTGCTTCTTGTCCCTAGGAAAGTGTCCAAAACCCCGTAAAACCTCAATTACCCCCTTGAATTCTTTCCAAATCACAAATATCCTTTTCTAAAACCCTCTCCATATTTGTTTTCTACCCATTACCTGGAAAAAAAAACAAAAAAACATGCTTATGGTTGTCACCCGCGTCGGAGCAAATAAAAAAATTGAAGAAGAACTTGCCGCCATCAAGTCCAAACTTGAGGATCTACATAAAAAATTTCTCATCCTCCATCTTTAGCATTCACCCATGAACAACCACCACCATCTTGAGTCTTCTGCAGACACTGAGTTCTCGTCCTCTAACAACTTCCGCAAGCCGAAGCTAGATTTTCCTTGCTTCAATGGTGATGATCCAACTGGATGGATTTATAGGGAAGAACAATATTTCAGTCTGCATAACACTTTTGATGTCAATAAAGTCACACTTGCATCCTTTCATTTGGAACATGAAGCACTTCAATGGTTTCATTGGTACATCAAGGCTCATGCAGAGCCAAACTAGACAGATTTTTCCCAACTCCTTTTGCAGCGATTTGGCCCTAGTGCTTTTGATGACTTCACAGGAGCACTCACCAAACTTTGCCAAATTGGAACTGTGCGGGAGTATCATAAAAAAATTGAGAAACTAGCCAATCACACCGAAGGATTGCCTAAAGCATTCTACCTGAGTTGTTTTATCAGTGGTCTGAAGGATGCAATACAATCTGAAGTTAAATGTTCTACCCCAACACAATGATGGAAGCCCTAGGGTTGGCTAAGCTAGTAGAGGACAATATTAGGGCTCAACAACACTCCAAATCCACTCTTGTTCCATTCAAACCTTTGGTTCCCCAAAGAACCCAAATTCCCCCAGCTCCTAGAACCACTCCTATCAAGCATTTTTTTGAAGTAGAAATGCGGGAACGTCGGGAAAAAGGGATTTGTTATAATTGTGATGAGAAATTCATCCGAGGACATAGATGTGTTAAGAAAAAGCTCTATCTCTTGGATGTGGATTCTCCACCCGCACCTGAAATTTTTTATGATGCTTAGGATCCAATAGATGATGATGGTGACATTCAACAAATTCCTTCTCCAGACGACCAACCAAAGATATCTCTCCATGCCTTAGCTAGAGTCACCACCCAAAAAACCATGCAGGTCATAGGGTTCTTCAAAAAACTCCCTCTTACAATACTCATTGATTTTGGTAGCACTCACAACTTCATTGACCCAAGGATCGCCAAACAGGCTGATTGTTTCATCCACCCTTGCTCCAGCTTTGAAGTCATGATTGCCAACGGGGGCACCTTACCTTGCAAAGGGAAGTGTCATAATGTGTGCATATCTATGGGGGATTATAGCTTGCGCTCTGACATATTTTCCTTTCCCTTAGGCAGATTTGATGTGGTTTTGGTCGCTCAATGGTTACGCACACTTGGACTCATTCTATGGGATTTTGTTGAACTTTGGATGCAGTTTTCCATCAATGGTACCAAACACACATTGTGGGGTTTACAACCAGGGTCTCTCAGCCTCATCAGTTCACATCGAATGGAAAATATTCTTAAGAAAAGTTCACATGGTGCCATCTCTTAGCTCCATTTCATTCAGATGCAACCTTCAGCAGTCTCAACTACTCCAGTGGATCTCCAACAAATATTGAATCAATATGCATGTGTGTTTGCTGAGCCAATGGGATTGCCACCTTCACGAACTGAAGACCATCGTATTTTGTTCCTTCTTGGAAGCGTCCCTCCCAACATCAAGCCCTATCACTACCCATTTTACCAAAATACAAAAATTGAGGTGCTTGTTCGTGACTTACTGAAGCGATGTGTTATTCGCCCTAGCACTAGTTCCTTCTCTTCATCGGTCCTTTTAGTCTAGAAAAAAGATGGGTCATGGTGCCTTTGCATCGATTTTTGAGCACTTAATCACATCACAATCAAGGATAATTTTCCAATTCTTATTGTTGATGAGCTTCTGGATGAGCTCCATGGTGCTCATTTTTTCTCCAAGTTGGATCTTTGTTCTGGGTATCACCAAATTCGAGTCAATGCAAATGATATCCCTAAAATAGCTTTCCGCACACATGATGGCCATTATTAATTTTTGGTCATGCCATTTGGCGTCACAAATTCCCCTTCCACGTTCCAGGCATTGATGAATAAAATATTTTGGCCCTACTTGCAAAATTTCATTCTGGTCTTCTTTGATGATATCCTCATCTATAGTAAAACCTGGGCTGAGCATCTCCAACATCTAGATCTTGTACTGCAACTTTTTTGTGATCATCATCTATGTGCCAAATAATCTAAATGTGTTTTTGGGAAGAAGGAAGTATAGTATCTCGAGCATATTTTTTCAGCACAAGGGGTTCGTGTCGATCCCGCCAAAATTGATGCCATGAAAAATTGGCCACATCCTTAGACCTTGAAAAGCCTTTGTGGGTTTTCGGGACATACTGGCTTCTACCGCAAGTTTGTCAAGGATTATGGGAGGATTGTAGCTCCATTAACAGCTCTACTAAAAAAGGATTCTTTTGCATGGACACCTGCTGCCGAGTGTGCATTTGAGAAACTGAAACAAGCTATGTGTACCACACATGTACTAGCAATGCCTGATTTTTCCAAGCCCTTTACTATTGAGAGTGATGCTTGCAACAATGGAATTGGTGTTGTCCTCCTCCAAGATGAACATCCCATTGCGTTCACCAGCAAATCCCTATCTGGTAAGGATTTAGCCGCCTCTACATATGAGAAGGAAATGATGGCTATTTTGCATGTTGTACAGAAGTGGCATCCATACCTCTTAGGGAATCATTTCTGCATCAAGATTGATCACCAGAGTTTGAAATATTTCCTGGAACAATGAGTCTCATCCCCAACACAACAAAAATGGGTTAGCAAACTCATGGGTTATGACTATGAGATCACTTACAAGAAGGGTAAGGACAATCTTATGGCAGAAGCTCTTTCCCGCACATTTGATGACCATGCTTCTCTTTCAGCTATTTCTATGCCTATTCCAAATTGGTTACAATCTGTTCAGCAAGGCTATGTCAATGAATCTTCCTTATCTCAAATCATCCAATAGTTGGCCAGTAATCCTTCTCTTGTACCGCATTACTCTTGGGATTGTTCTTCTCTAAGATAAAAGGGTCACTTGGTGCTTCCCCAGAGCATAGATCTTCACTAGGATGTCTTCTATGAAATCCATGATTCTCTAGCGGTAGGGCACTCTGGGTTCCTCAAAACGTATGAGCAAGCACAAAATAACTTCTTTTGGAAGGGAATGAAATGGGAAATTCAACAGATGGTTGTTGAATGTGATACCTACCAGCGCGACAAGGGTGAAACTACACTCCTCCCCGACTTGCTTGAACCCTTGCCCATACCTACAAGGATTTGGACAGATATTTTGATGGATTTCATCGATGGGCTCCCTAAATCTGGAGGGATGACCGTAATATTGGTTGTGGTTGAGAGGCTCCCCAAATATAGTCATTTTTGTGCTCTCAGTCATCCATATACTGCCTCCTTAGTCGAACAAATTTTCATGGACTAGATATTCCATCTTCATGGCATCCCTTCTTCCATTGTCTCAGACCGCGATGCAACTTTCACAAGTCATTTTTGGACTGAACTCTTTTTCCTCATTGGCACCAAAATGAAAATGAGCTCAGGATATCACCGACAACAGATGGTCAAACTGAAGTTACCAACAAATTCTTGGAAACTTATCTTTGTTGGTTCACCTATGAACAACAACATCAATGGGAAAAGTGGCTCCCTCTCGCTAAATGGTGGTACAACACTTCCTACCATACTGCATCTAAAATGACTCCATATGAAGCTGTTTATGGGCAGCCACGCCCATTTATCCTTCCATACACCCCCCATAGTTCACCAGTTCAGGCAGTTGACATGGTTCTTCGAAATCGGGATCAAATTCTCCACATTCTGCAAGAGAATCTTTACATGGAAAGAAATCGCATGTAGCAACAAGCCGATCAACACCGTTCTGAGCGCACCTTTCAAGTTGGTGATATGGTCTTTCTTCGTCTGCAGCCGTACAAGCAATCCTCCCTGAAAATCAAAGGGCATCAGAAGTTGGCTCCAAATTTCTATGGGCCATATAAAGTTCTTCAAAGGATTGGTTTTATTGCTTATAAATTGGAACTTCCTCCTTCTTCTCGCATTCACCCAGTCTTTCATGTCTCTCGTCTCAAGAAAGTGATTGGCACCAACATCAGAGCACAAACTATTTTACCAAAGCTAGATACGGAAGGATCCATCATTTTGGAACCGGAGGCCATCCTTAATCAACACACTCGTCATCTTTGCTCTCGGGCCATAACATAGGTCTTAATTCAGTGGAATGGCATGCAACCATAGGATGCTACATGGGAATCGCTCCTTCATATTCAGCAGCAGTTTCCACATCTAAAGCTTTGAGGACAAAGATTTTTCTAAGAGGGAGGGGATGTTAAGAACCCGTGTCAAGCCCCCTCTTTATTTTGTTAGTATATTTTGTCGGATGCATATGATTTGTAAGTCGTCCCATTAGTATCTTGTATTATCCCACATTCATGGGGAGTAAGTAATAGTTGTTAAGTCATCCAGTTAATATGTTGCATTATCCCACATTCATGGGGAGTAATAGTTGTTTAGATTAGACTTAGTATATAAGTATGTGTTGAGGCTAATGAAAGCATCGAAGAGTTATTTTTTATTGAGCTTTCTCAAAGGAGGTTGCCCCCTCGAAGTGTCCTGTGATTAATAAAATATCTTCTGTGATCCATAATTTTTGTTATATCGTGCATTCTTATTGTTTATTGTAGGAGGTTCTCCACAGTGAGGGAAAGGAAGAGTTCCTTGAAGCTTGGGAGTTGTGCCAAGCTGTCACTAAGATATTGTGGGCTGGTTTTGAACCCTTTGCATTAATGTAAATGATGTAAATACTATATCGAATCATGATAAGGAGTTCAAGGCCAAGGCCCTTCCATTGATTAATGTATGGTATATAGGCGATCATGGTTGATTCCTATGGTTTCTGTGCTAAGTCAAGTACGTTTGTAAACATCATGTAAATATGCAAATTAATGAAAACACATAGCCAGCTATGTCAATGCAACGAATAATGAGATGGGGGCATGATTTTCCTAAGGATAAGGAGGTGGGAATGTTAACCTTGAGCCTATTTGGGGAAAATCCATGTGTCAAGGGGAGAACCCATCAGAACTGTCAACTGCCCTCTTTCTTGTCTTCTCTTCCCAAACATTTATTCTACCAATAGGTGGTTGATGTAGTTATTGCTTGGAAGGGGAAGAGTATGGGCATTTTTTGAATTCGGCAAAGCACCTAGTTTTGGGATGTCGTGTTTTGCTTGCATGGACAAGTAAACACCAGAACCATATGCTAGTTTTGACCCATGCGTTCACGTTTTGGATTTACTCTCACGATTTGAGAGTCGCTGGACGTTCTGCTTCAAGGGGATTATTCACCACCATCTTCATTTTCCTAGAAGAGCGACATTGTGGTAGTAGTGGAGATATTTATGGGTATATCCTTCACATTCTGCGAGTGTTTAGTGACATTGTGGTAGCAGCGGAACTCCACTTGTGTATATCCTTTACATTTTGTGAGTGTCTTTCCCTTGGAAGACTGTGATTGTTGTGTTAGCATTTTCTTAAACTACAAAGTGTATGAGACAGTGTTACTTTTGTTCCAGATTAAGCCTGTGTTGTAGAGTCTCCCTATGGTGGTTGTGTTGTGCACCTTGGTTGGGTCTAAGCTATGTACAAGAATTAGGAATGGGAGAGACATATAACGAGCTTGATAAACCTAGTGTGGAACCTCATGATAAGATAAGAGTGGTTGGTAAACTTGCTATGCACATCCTGAAGAGCACTGGAAGGGAAGGGGTAGCTTGAGGGACTGTGGAACAGAGAAGGGGACACTTCCTTATGTTGGGTGTGTAGCCAGCAGGGAACCCAATCTAGATAGATCTTGTGAAGGTTTCCTTAGCTCTGTAGATGAGCTCACTAGCTTAGTAGTTCTTCCTTCTCATTGCCTTGGAAGCCTAATAAACCCAACCGAAAGGATGGCTTGGCTGGTAGCCTGATAAACCCATCTGTTGGCTTGCCTTTGTCTTGTTGAGTTTGACCTTGTGAGTAACCTTTGGATGGACAGTCTGATAAACCCAACTACGAATGTTGGCTTGGATAGTTAGCCTGATAAACCCAGCAGTGAGATGGCTTGACTATGTACAGTCTAATAAACCCATCTGTTGGCTTGACTGTGTTCATTCTGTGATACCCAACTGTGATATGGCTTGGCAGAGTGATCTATGAAACCCATCTATTGGGATGTTCTCCCTTACAAACTTATAAACCCAACTGTGTTGGATTGGCTGAGTGTTATTGCACCCTGGGTATGTATAAGTCTACTAGTGTTCCCTTAATCCTGTAGGAAATCATGCCAAGCTCAGGGGTGGCAGTGTTGCTGAGAGACTAAGGAGCACACTGGCCTATGGTTAGGAGAAACGTTGCAGTGACATAGCTGGTTGCGGGACAAGTTCTGTTCAAGATAAGTGTTCTTGTCCATATTATTCTCTGCAATTGTATTTCTTCTTTTGCAAATTGCTTGATGGAATGTGATGAACATGTTGGTATGTGGAATTGATGCATTGTTCCTTCGAATAACTTGCAATTATAGACATCTAGGTATGTTTTCCCATCAATGCATTTCGAACTAAGTTGTAGGGTAGCTTGGCCAGATTGGTAACATACTGAATGATCATATCAATCCAATAATTTAGTGGAAAATTTGAGTTTCCTATTAGAAATTCTCCTTAGCGCAAATTTGCAGGTTTGAGGGATGCAGGATGTGGAATGCCATTTCGCAGATTTTGGTTTCCACAGATTTCCCTTCCACAACTTCCTCTCCACAACTTGTGGGATCGCGGTGTCGTGATTTCCATAATTCCCAATCCCGCCATTCAGATATCTGCATCATCGATCTTCATGAGATGATTCTTTGTCGTTGATTTGTTTCCGACACGAGATGCAGGATGCGAGATGCAAAGAGTGAGATTGCAATCTTGTAACTTTTCGACCCCGCAACTCGGACTGTCCATGCTGTTCATTTTTGTGCGTGGATTCTGAACCATCAATTTGGTTCCATTCTGTGGGATCGTTGTGATCATTGATTCCCGTCGTGTTTTCTCTCCATCGTCCGATCTCCTCTAAGATCTTTCCTTGCAGATCGTCGAACTGATCAATGGAAGAAGGGAGGGAGCGTGATAGTGTTGGAAATGTAGAGATGTGGTCACAACCATGACCCGTGTTTTGATAAGCAGCAAAGTCTATCGATGAAATTTTTAATTACGCATGATAATGGGGTATGGGTACGTGACACATAGAGATTGGGTTCTCTCTTTTATAGGCTCTTAAATGTCATAATCATTCGAATCTATTCTATTATATGACATGGTTTCATTCCTATTTTCATACATTCACTATGAAAATAGGAATCATAGCAAGATCTAGGAGCTAAAGGAATCCTTACAACTCAAGGTATTCACAAATTATGTAGAAAAATAGTGAAAAAAAGAAAAATTAACACATATGAATGTTGCCAATAACTAAGTTTATTATTAGCTTCCAATAAGTAAATATGTCGGTAACATCATTATTATACAATAGGATAAAATCATTGTCATTTCGAGGCAAATTGGATGCATACATATGGTAGGCTTATATTGGACCTCAAAACCCCCCTAGGTGGACCAATGAGCTCTGTTACCACCTCAAATGGTCACAAATGAATATGGGAATGTGGCTGGAGATTGCTAGGACATAGATGAAGGTGGGGTAAGTGTGGTGGAGTGCATGGGTGAGTGGGAGTGGCTCTAGTCAGCAATAAACGGTCCAAAAGAGATAAAAACAGCCAAATACCATACATGGGTGCCTATGGTCAACCAATTTCCCTGTTTTATGGAGTGGGAGCACACAAAGGCCTAAAAATTCATAAATGAGGGTGCATGTGTAACCAGAATAATATCAAATGTGGGCGCATGGGTGCATTAATGAGTCACACTAAAAGGCTCTTGCTTGACCAACACAAGCTAGTTTTGGACCATATAGTATAAGTGTAAAACAAATGAAAATGTGTCCTAGGTGTATGACCATGGTACTAAGGTGGTATAATGGTCTAACATTTAGTTATACTGACAGTAGGCACTATCGACCCAAAATTACAAAGATGCTTTATTCCCAAAGAATGTGTTGTTCTAACTGACTTTCTTCTCTTTTGACATGGGCACTTCTCCCATGATAACTTCTCTTGTAGATATTCTTACATGACTTCTTTTGTCGCAACTCTTCTTCATTGACTACTTCTGTCACAACTCTTCTTCCTCGGTTGCTTCTGTCGTAGCTCTTCTTCCTCTGTCGCAAATTCCTTTGTCATGCGACTTGACTCTTCATATTCCCAAGCACAAATCTGGCCAAAATATTCCTATCTTTTCCTAGGCACAACAAGCCCCAAAAACTCACCTTTGGCTCATCCCGAGCCACCCTAGTCTGAAACTTCTATTGTGACGTCCATACTTTTAAAATATGGAATATTTTCACTATATATGTTGTCTCCTCCTGTACTTTTGCTTCCTTCTTCTTCAAATTATCTACATGGTCAGAACTAATGTTTTCGACACTGCAAGTCCTGCTAATTCTAATACTTGTCGCACTTTTTGTTGTATAGGTTGAATAATGTCTGTAACTCTTTTTCCCTATGCATGTTATTCTACAACCCTGTCAGTGTAATTTTTTTGTTGTGTTCTCAGTGTTGCGATGTGTTGCTGTAGTTTGTTCATCTCGATAACCTTAGCCATTCTCTCTACTAAGGGAAATTTTGTCATCTCATTCTTCATCTGGGTCACCTATGTCTCAGAAATGCACAATTTCTATGTGAATTTCTCTAATTCTTCATCATTCATCAACTCTTCCCAGGTCTTAGAAAATTGCTCGACTTCCTTGGCACACAGTGCCTCCACCTCTTCGATCTTCTTCACATCCTCTGTTGTTCCTTTCCTTATTTCTTCTAGTACCTGTGGGGGTGTACTGTGTGTCACCTATGCTTCCAACTCCATGACCTTTTTGTGGAGGTCCTTTTCTATTTCTCTAAGTTTAAATACCTTGGACTCTACTACCATTTCATGTAGTATGCCTTACTCTACGAAATTGCTACAAGCTAGTGTAATAGCCATGTCAAGCCGGTTTTTGCTGTCCTTCCAGGTTTTGGATTTTTGCTATGTTTTCATGACTGTTTTCTTTATATTATTAAAATCCTTGTTCGATGCTATAACTTTCTTAACCAATGTGCCTTCCCTAACCTTCATTTCTACGACTGCGATATTCTGAAGGGTATATACCTCATAGAACGACAATGCAGAAAAATCGATCGTAACATGGCCTTTACTTTTGGCCATAGAATTTAGCTCCAGTGTCCCCAAGTTGAGTGCTTCTCCCACCAGTTGAGTCTTTATTGGTAGGATAGGTATTGACACATCATTCGACCGCTCTTTTGACAAGCCAACTAAGTCCCGTGACACCGAAAATTGTGATATGTAATTGATCGCTACCCGTACTTCTTTCAATGCGTTATAGAGCGCTTGTAGTAAGATCCCTTAGTTTTAAAAAAAATTATTTAAGTTGTTTAATTAAATTTGATTATTATTTTTTATTCAATTAGAGGAAATTTCAACCTAAAACAATGTGTTTTCTCCCAAAATAAGGAAATAAAATTAAATTCAAAATGTATCTTAAAAATTATTGGACCCAAATTTTAACAATATAGTATTATTATATATGAATTACAATATTAATTACTATTAATTATATTGGTTACAATATTAATTACAATTCATTATATTAGTTAATATTATAGATTATATTAATTATGATATTAGTTAAAGATTATTGGACTCAAATTTTCACAATGTATATTATATAATAGTTATTATATTAATTATTATTAATATTATATATGGGTAAGGTATTACTTAAAAGTAAGTGGATGGGTATATTAGTTACTATCATATTGGTTATGATTAATTAAAAATTATTGAACCAAACTTTTCATTGTATATAAGACTATTATAATATTTAATTATAATATAATATTATTACACATTACTTAAAAATCCATAAGCATGTATTAATTTCACTACCAATATCTAAGACAGTGACCCACAACATAAGCATGCAATGGGTAAACAAATTATATTATTAAAACAAATCAACATTATGGTTATAACTAATACATTATGGTAATGAATTAAATGGTGAAAAATGAAACTACTAATATATAATATATACAAATTCTAAAAGAAATAAAACTATGGGGTGCACATGTCTTCCGTACCTTCTATTCATTATTTTCAATGCAACTTCAAATGATTAAAAATACATTTATTCAAAGAGAGTTCAATTGTTTTAATTCTATCTTAATTATTGCTTAAAACTATTTATCATAATAAATCATGTAGGGTTGAGGTTGCAGGTCCGAGAGGGGAGATCCTTTTCCCAGGGACATATATTAGAATTTAATTCTCCCGAATTATTGACTTGGACTCCAACGAAGCCTTAGATTTTCTCTAGGGTCTGTGCATAGCTAGAAAGGAAGGAATCAGTTCCTTGATTATTCTTGGAGACTTAAGGCTAGTTATCAAATTCTTAAGCACAAATACCCTCACGAAGGATATGTAAATTCTATACATATTTAGGAGAATTTATAAAGAGGCAAAAGGCTTTGGAAAGTTAAAAATTTATCATATCCTTTCCCACAATAATGTGAGAGTAGGCTAACAAGTGAATCTGGTGATAAGGGTTAAAGGGGAAGTCTTGAGAATCAACAGGATCCAAACCTTACAACCTATTCCTTAATGATATTCAGGGTATCAAAATAATAATCGCTTAAGTAGGAGAAGCGTATCAAATAATAATCGCTTAAGAAGGAGAAGGGAAAAGGAAAAACTAAAGGGCAATTGAGATCCGTGGAGGTTTTCACTTTGCGTAAATGCTTTGTAATAGCATGGTAAGAACAATCATTGCAATCATGGGAAATATGGAACTCATTCAAGCCTCATCCATGGAAACTCTTTCGATCAGGGGTTAAATTTGACGGGAACCCCTGCCCATCAGTGATTTTTTTTTGACGGTTTTATTTCTAATACTGCCTTGCATATAACTTTCAATTAAAAAAAGTACCCTTCCTTCATCAACATAAATTTAATATTTTAATATTACATAGAGATCACTTGGACTCATTATGTTGGTTGTTCTAACCCGCAATTCTCCATGTAGATCTAAACCCCACTCAATAATTCAACTTGTCTAGGTGTATAAATATCGTTCAACCAATCCACGAAAGTTATTTTCCATCGATGATATATCAAACAACAAAAAATTTCCTTAAAAACAGAGGAATTTCATTTGATTTCTCAGGTTAAGGCTAAATCATTAAGGTCATAAACTATTTCTACTGTGTATACAGTTTCAAATGGCTCTTCTTCCATGAACAATTTGAATTTTAGTCTTGATGTTAAATATAGAAAAAATGTAAAATTTATGTTATATTTTTGGATTTATTTTTACTACTGTATTTTATGTATCTAGAATTATGTTCACATTCAAGCAACATGGTCTCTTAGAATATGCTTAGATAGAAAACATCCAAGTTGGCTTACCTCAATCCTGTCTCCTCTCCTCTTTCCATGATGGGGTAACACCAATTTATAGCTAGATAGCTATTTATTACTTTCTATTTCTTTATAGGTTGTATTTATTACTGTCTATTTCTTTATAGGCTGTGTAGTTTCTTCAGTACTTAGTTTAATTATATATATTATATTTGTATCCGGTAAACAACATGGATAGTTGTTTGGTATCCGGTTATAACATGATACGATACTCATTTGTTGGCTTAACTCATTCAACCATAATTATAACTTTTTGAAGTCAACTCAACCCAACAGGACTCTTTTCTTCCCTCACGGTACTAGAATCATGGCATGCTATTGGCCATTGGGAACCACTTCTCCACCCACCCAACTGAAAGAATTCAATTTACTTTGGTTGATAAGGATCTTACAACTTGCAGAGAGACATGTATACACTCAAGTGAGAGAGAATATTTTTCATACCTATGGAAAGGAAGTTTTGATATAGTGACTATGAGTTGAAAGTTAATCTCCACTTCTCGTTCAAACATTTCTAAAGGTCTTACTGTGCAGAATTTTGGAACATGACATATGAACCCTATACTTTCCTTACTTTCCTTACGAGGCAAATATCGATGGAATTCGACGGAATTCTCATCTCTTATTGGACCCTAGTTTGCGACATTTTGATCTACCAAATCACAGGCCCTAGTTTTTCCCATGGTCTCGACTCAGAACAGAAGAGAGGAAAGGAAGGAGAAGTAAAGATTGTGGGAACAAATGTGAAGGCAGAGATCATTTCTATGATGAAAAATAGGAGTGGCATAGAATCACAAATGAATGCAATAATCAATAGAAACAATTTGTGCATAAACAATTTGTTGTGATTCAGATGCCACCTGCATTGTCTCAGGTAATCAAAATAAACGAAGTATTAGTTGTGGTAGCAGTGACCATTGCAAGAGGCACATTGTCAATAATAATGAGTGCGAGGGAGACAACGGAATGTGAAGGACAAGGGAAATTCCAATGGGTTTTTATGCCCAAAAGCATGGATTCGCCTCAAGCTTTGAAGTTCAAATTAAGTGAGGTTGAAATAAGGGCAGGCATGGTTTTTTTTTCAATTTCTTCAGGCAGAGAAATTGAAGATTTCTCTGTTCCAAATATGAATATTTGGTCCAGTATTTTATTCAAAGAATTTTAAAAATATTTGATGAGTGGTATGTTTATAATCACAATGGGTTGGTTCCAAAAGTTTATAACTAGTTTTATAATCATAAAATAGAGGAAACTAACCTTGCAAGGTTTGGCAGCTCATTAATGAACACTTGGTTGCAGGTGCATGGATTCTTCTCTCCTGTGCTCTGCTGCTTTGTGTTCTTCCAGCCTTCTTACAGCTAATTCTTTGTTCTCACAGTCACAGTTCATGAGTCACAACCATATTGTTGCCATCCTGTTAAGGTTCTACTTCTCTGGACTCTACGTTCCAGCTTCCCACTCGGGTTTGGGCTCGCGACCATCTTTCTGCAGCTTGCTAACCTCCAGGGTTCTACTTCTACGTTCTCTCGACTCTACGTTCCAACTTCCGAAGTTCCTGTTTTATTTTTTATATTGAATTGATAGGGGGTTGAATGCCAAGGCGATGAGCACTCAGGACTCAAGGAGGTGGGTGTTATCAACCCAAATGGCACTTCTCCGTCCGAGTGTTGACATTTCCTATGTTGGTGCACAAAATGATATTTATGGATTGAAGGTTGCCTAAAACACTATAGATGGGCATGTTATGAAAGACATTCACTATCCATCCAGCTTGCCATTTTTACCTTTTCATATGTCAATTGCTGTACGCGACTTTGCCTATAAGCAACCCGCGTACATACGCGACTTTTCCTACAGCATGTCGCGTACTGTATGCAAGTATTTTTGATTGCAACCCGCGTACATATCTATATGTGGGTTGCCAGTATCAATACTCGCGTATGCCTTCCCTTGACATTAAAAATAATAAATTGCGATTAATTGAGATTTTTTAATCCCTAAACAATAACTATCTTAACTGTCTCAACCTCCTCAACCTTCGAAACTTCCTTATTTCACTAAGTATAAATAAAGGCCTTGTGGAGGGCATTAATCAATCATACTTGGAGAGCAAAGTTATGCTAGTGGTATCTATTCAGAAGTCTTTGGAGCAACAGAACTCAAAATCCTTTGGTTGCAGAGGAGTCCTTGTTTCAGGTGTTGGGTTGTAACCTTAACTCATTCACTATTGTTAATAAAGACAATCCTTATTCCAAATGTGTGTTGAATATCTTTCATGTATCATGGTTTGATCAATATTTATGATTAAGCACTCTATATACTATTTATCTAACTTGTCATATATACATGTATAAGTTTGCACTTGGAGGATTTGCTCTTTGCAGGTGAAGGAGAAACATCCCTGAAAGCTTTGGAGGAGAAGCAAAGTGGGAGAAGACAAAGCTTGGATCAACCGTCATAAATTGGGTGAGTCTATCCTATCTTCTTATTTCCTTTTTGTACTTTAAAGTTGATTGTCTGCAAGTTTTAAGAGTACATTGGTAACCCCAGACCTTCGGTTATAAGGTGTTTAGTGCTGAACAATAGAATTGGAAACTCCACTGGGGAGCCCAGATTGCTGTAGGTTATTTTTTGTTACCCTTGACCAGTCTTTTCCTTGAGTTTGTGTGTGGTATCTTGTCCTGGTTCATGCTTACCATAGTGTTTGAAGGCCTTGTGGATTTTCCTTCTTTTTGAGAAAATTTTGTACTTGTACCTAGGTTGCTCTTATACACAGTCGCATACAGAGGCCTGCGTACGCGGGTTTCTCTCTAGGACTATCGTGTACAGTACGCGAGTTTCCCTTATACACAGTCGCGTACAAGCCTTGAAATAGGGATTTTTGGGCTAGGGTTTTCTTGTCCCTGTCCTTTTATGATTCCTGTTTGTTAGTTTTTCCTCCTTATAAACAATGTATTGTTAGTTTGATGACCTTGGTGGCCACACCTTGTGCTTTCCTGTAAAGCCCTTGAGTTTCTTTTGTTTGGATTGTCTTCTGTTTACATTTTGAAGTAGGTATGCCTGTTTGGGTTATAGGTTGAAGTTTTTTTGTCTGAATCAGTGATCAGGGTTTTGGGCAATGTTTTTCCCAGTCTATCTTTATATAGTGATTGGTTTGCCACTTACCTTTGTGTGTTTTCAGTGATTTCTTGTCATTGTACTCGCCCAAGCTAGGGTTCCAAGTCTTCCCTTGTGGGTTGAATTTTGGTTTTATTAATCTGTTTACTTCAATTTGCTTGCTTTATACAGTTGATTTGATCCAAGTATACTCAAATTTAGTGCATTTTAGGTGCATAGTAGTGTTTGAGCATTTTAAAAAGTGAAAAGAAAAACATTTTCAAGCTTTTTGCATTTGTTTTTGCATAAGTAGTTTTCATTTCAGTTTTAAAATATAATCTCAAAATTACAAAATTATAGTCTTAGTTTCTCTTTATCGTTGCATTTGTTCATCAATTTATATTTACAAAAGAAAAAGAAGTTTGCTTTAGTAGTGGTAATTTGCTTTGAAAAAAATACACCTTTGCTTTTTATTTCTTGTTGAGTCAAAAACACCATAGTTCATCACTCCATTTCCTTCTGAGTAAGAAATAGCCCTTTAAAATGAACGCAATAATTAAAATTTACTAGTAATTTTTATTTCCTAGGGCATTCACCTACTAGCTTAGGCTAGACTTGTGGGTGTAAAATTTCCATAAGTTTTAAAATTCAGGCGTAGTGGACTATTCGATAGGTAAATCCTTGTCTTTATCAATTGTATCTAGGAATCTCCTCTCAAAAGGGAGTCAAGCATGAGGCTGCGTGGAGGCATTGGACTGAGGAGATAACCCTCCAATTCTTTGTCAAAACGTAAATCAGGAATTTTATGCATCTAGAGATTCTATCCTAGACAGTGTTTTGGGCTCAGCTACCCTACCCATGCGTACGAGTCAGGCTTACGATTGTCCCCCCAGACTGTTGGTATAGCTAAGGTAGCCTTTACTCTCTTGACATATAGGGTTCATACCTAGGTAAACCAGAAGGCTATTTCTGGTTCACCTTGGACGGGCTTGGAAGGTAACCCTTGTTGAAAGTGTAGGAGGGCAGTGGGTGATTCCTCCGCTTGTGCCTAAGAACCACTTCAAGGATGCCAAGTAACCGTTCTTCATCTTTCTTCGAGAAAGCATATCTTTCACCCTTGTTGACTGTTTGAGGATTTAGGAAATTTCATAGTGTTTTCTCTGTGGTTTTTTCTGTGTTTAGTTGGCCTTAGGGTTTGATTTGTTAAATTTTCAATAATGGAGGACCAACCTATAAGAAGGTCAAGAAGGTTGCAAAACCTTCCTCCTCTCGTCACATTGGAACCTCCACCTCCACCCCAAAGGCAGAGATTGGACAAGGACAGTTCATTTGAACCGGTAGGAGTAAGTGAAGTTCCGTGTGAACCATCACTTATAGCTAACCATCATGATTTTGATACAGTTGAGATAGAAGACTTGTAGACTGACGAGTTTGCAAGGAATTTTAACACACCGTTGACTGACTTAAACGATCCTGTGATCGTCCAGGTTAGAACTTTTGATTCACCTATTTTAGGTGTCCACGTGGGTAGGATTATGTCTACTGTGGGAAAAAGTTCTTTTGTTTTCACCTCAGCTGTTCTGGCTGAAGGGGTACTACCTCCCCCGATAAGTGCCCCTAGATCTAGTATACCTTCTACGCCTTTGACTCCAGCGAGCCGGGTGGTCCAACCGTCGGTTCACTCAAGCCTAGCAGGTGCTTCTGGTGACATGGTTACTGGGATTCTTAGTATACCTACTGTTCCTTCCTCCTTCACATACACAGCCCAGAGTGGTCCGGTAGGATCCTTGGCTTTCGTCCAAGGATTTCCTTGGAATGGGGGACACATTCCCCCATCCAATCCGTACGTAGGCCCATCACCTTCTTATGTAGGAGTGCAGTTTGGAAACAATACCTCTTATGGGAAAAGTTTTCAAACTCCGGTATCGGCCCCGTTTATGAGCTCTCCCTTTTTGTTGTTTAGCGGAGGGATACTTGCTCCTGTTTTTCAGACCCCAGTTTTGATTGAGACGGCTCGAACCTCTTATACTGCACCTCCCACTCACAACCTTGTGGCTTACGAATGGAATCCATTTCAAAGTAATCCATCCACTTCGCAACTGGCGGCAGGAGGAAACCCAAACTTTACTTATGGGCATTTGGGGGAAGGTCCCTCTAATCCCCAGACTGGTATTTTTAGTGCCTCGGTTCGACCCAAGCTTCCATTCTTGGCAACGTTAAAATTTCCATACTTGTCTAAGTTGATGAATGACCCGGTGAGGCATGACCCCTCGTAGCCACCTATTCCAATGAAATTGCCATTGGACATCCCTAAATTAGAGGGCAAAGTTGGTGAAGATCCTGGGGCTCATGCCACCACATTTCATTTAAGGTGTTCTTCGAATTCACTGAATGAAGATTTAGTTAGGTTGAGGCTGTTCTAGAGAACCTTAACAAGTACCGCGGAAAAATGGTACATTGAGTTGCCTTCTGCTACTTTCAATAGTTTTTGGGACTTGGTTAGTGCATTCCTTAGCCACTTTCAGCTTCCGGTCCGATATGATTTCGGAACGGACTTGTTATCTACCTTTAGGAAGAACAAGGCTACCCACATCTCGGATCATATCCAAGAGTGGAGGAGGCAAAAGAGCCTTTTAAAAGCCACCTTTCCTCCTGATTTCTTACTATAGTGGTTCCTTAAATCCTTGTTACCCTATGTATCTAAGGACGTATCCACCTCAGGAGTGACAAATGAAGAAGAAGCCATTCTCAGGGCCTAGTAATTGGATTTGATTTATTCACAATCTGGGATCTTGTATGAGATTATCCTTGAGGCACCGAGGCCTACCCACGATGCAGAGAATCCTAAGCCTAGGCCCCATGCCGATGGTGTGGTTGGGTCCGTAAAATCTCCCACTGTAGAGTCTTTGGCTAAACAACTTCATCAGTTGTCCATCAAGAATTCTATAGCGGGGGCAGCAAAGGCTGCCCCCTCCCCCCAAAGTGCAATTTTTTTTGCACATACCTCTCAGAAGCACAATCAACATCTTGGTGGGAAGAAAAAGAGAGGAAAGAAAGGAGAGGGAAACCAAAACAAATAGAAACCCACGAATAGTGCTGATGGGGGCAAGAAAGAAAAGAAGAAGGTTAAATTCCCATGTAAGTTGTGCCATGAGGATCACCTCACTCACCTTTGTCCCCTTATGGAACAAGCCCAGAAGCTGCATAAAGCTCAACAACCAGCTGTCCTGAAGGATCCTTTTCCCCAAGGGCGGAACTCTGCTTCAGCTTCTAATGTAGCAGGGGGCACTCCAAATGCCCCTGACCCAAACTATATCAACATGGTTCGATCTTTGACTTTGTTATAGAATAGGAATAAAAACTATGAGAAAGAGACTTCTGAGAAGGGTAAGGCTATAGGTGAAACTTCTAACCCTCTCACGATCGAGAAGCTTGCTAAAACTATGCCAAAGATACTGAAGGGTGTCTTCAAGAAGACCTTGCATAACCCTAATGCCAGGGCTGCTTCAAACTACTCCGTGGTTGAATATCTAGCCCAAACCCTGTGTGCAATGTCAGCTTTAGAGGTGTTACAGAGTTGTCCCGCCCAGTGGGATGCCCTCTTAGCAGCTCTAGGCAGCATGGACTCATCGAGTCTCATGGTGAAATTTCATTTGTCTGATGTTAAAATTCGCCTACCTTACTATGTATCCTTATTAATAGATGTCATCCATGGTGGAAAGACCATTGGAAGGGAAGTTGTTGATGAGGGTGCTTCTACATGTGTTATGTCCTTGTCCTATTGGAAATCTCTCAGATCCCCAGAGCTGGTCCCATCAAACATGCTATTTATTGCTTTCGATGGAAGGTCATTCCATCCACATGGTATCCTACCGGCTTTTGAAATTAAGCTGGCAGGAAAAGCAGTGTCTGTTGAGGTGGAAGTGATTGATGCACCTTTGGGCTATAATTTGCTCCTGGGAAGAAGATGGACTTATGCCATGTCTGCTATTGCGTCAGTCATCTTTCGGGTAGTGGTTTTTCCACATGAATGAAAGTTGGTTACTATTGACCAACTTGATTTTACTCAAAAAGACTGTTTAGAGTCTAATGATTCCGTTGTGCCATTGGTTGATTAGGTCAAACCTGCTACATAGAGTTTGGGGGCTGGGATGTACACATCACTAATGGGCACATTTGATCTTCCAGCCCCGATTAACTATATTGGTTCTACTAGTGTGGGGAAGTCCATAGCCACAATTGTTGATAGGACTGATCCTTGGATTCTCCCTTCCCCCCATGAACCAAAAGTTCCCTTATCGGTAGTGGAAGTGGCTTACCAAGCTATCACTCAAACCACTGTTGATCCCATTCCATATCATCTCATAGTCTCGGAGGACCTAGAAGAAGTCTACTTTCCCGCGTGGGCGGAAAACTCTTTGCACTCTACGGACTGTTTAGATATGGTTTTACCTTCTGATGAAGCCATTTTGGAAGCCATGAGTGGATGTGGTAAGTCTGTGTAGATATTCACCATCGATCCTATTTTCTTCCAGAGCTAAGCAGAATAGAAAATCAAGAGTTTCATATGAGACTTTCAGATGATGTTGATACACCCATCAATCCCTTACCCAGGGAAGGAATGTTTTCCAAGGGGAATATGGCAAATATTTCCGCTACTATCCCTATCAACATCTCTGTAAATCCTTATGTCATGGAAAACATATATATAGGTGCAAACTGCTCTCCTGAGGAGATTGCTATCTATACTTCCTTTTTTAAGGAATTCCACGATGTCTTTGCTTGGTCATATGAGGATATTGCAGGCATTGATCCATCGATTGTTGAACATAAGATCCAAACATATCCTGATGCCAAACCTGTTTGGCAAAAGTTAAGACCTGTTAACCCACGTAAAGCGGCGGCTGTGAAGGCTGAAGTTGAAAAACTATTGAAGGTTGGTTTTATTTATCCCATAGCTCTGACAAAATGGGTATCCAACCATGTTCCTATTGATAAGAAGCAAGGGACCATACGCGTCTGTACTGACTTCAAAGATTTGAATAAAGCCTGTCCTAAGGACAACTATCCCACGCCATTTATAGACCATATTATAGATGCTTTCATGGGAAGTGAAGTGTTCTCATTTATGGATTGTTTCTTCGGATACAATCAAATTCAAACAAAACCAAAATACCAACATAAAACTGCTTTCATTTTTCCTTGGGGTACCTTCGCGTACAAAAAAATGGCCTTTGGATTGAAAAATGCTAGGGAAACCTTTCAACGGGCTATGAAATTTGCCTTCCATGATATCAAAGTCATTGCCGAACCTTACATTGATGATCTTCCTACCCATTCTCGTAAGAGGATTCAACATCCAGATCACTTATGGTTGATATTTGAGAGATGCAGATACTATAAGATCTGCTTGAATCCCCATAAGTGCGTGTTTTGTCTCGAGTCAGGAAGATTGCTCAGGTTCATTGTCTCTAATAGAGGCATCCAGGTGGATCCATTAAAAGTATAGGCCATTGTAAATCTGCCTCCTCCTCGTTCTATCAGGCAACTTCAAAGCCTTCAAGGAAAGTCTAATTTTCTTCGACGTTTTATTGTTAACTATGCCAAGATTACCAAGGGTTTCATGGACCTACTTAAACAGGACACCCCATTTGTATGGGATGAAACAACACAACTCGCTTTCAAGGCATTGAAAAAAGCTTTGTTGTCGGCACCTTTACTGCGTCCGCCAGATTACTCTAGGGATTTTATATTGTATCTAGCTGCATCTGAGTCGACCATTGGAGTAGTACTGGTCCAGGAGGACAATAAGCTTGTAGAGCATGTCATTTACTATCTTAGACGTGCTTTGGCCAGACCTAAAATCAGGCACTCCCACATTGAGAAAGTATCCTTAGCAGCTGTTTATGCTGTCCAAAGGTTACGTCACTACATTTTACTGTGGACCACAACAATAGTGGTGGATGTGAATCCCTTTCAATATGTTTTGTCTCAACGGATAGTTGGGGGAAAATTCAACAAATGGATAGTCATTCTCCAAGATTTTGACTTGGATTTTCAGTCCACTAAGTCTAAAAAGTCCTTAGTTTTTGCTGAGCTTATAGTAGAATTTCCTACTCAAAAAAATGTAGCCATTGAAGATGACTCATTCCCAGATGAGCATATCTTCTTGATATCCACCTTTGATCCTTGGTATGGGGATATTCTTATATATCTCCAGACTTTGAAGTATCCTGCAGCTTCCTCGCGGGAGGAACGATGTAAATTAATCCTTCATGCTAAGAACTACCTCATCATAGGAGATACATTATATCGAAGAGGGGTAGATTCCATTTTGCGTTGATGTATTACCCATGAAGAAGTGGAGATTGTCCTGAATGATTCCCATAGTGGAGCGTGTGGGGGTCATTTATCTGGGTTAGCAATGGCTAGAAGATACTACGTGTCGGTTATTTCTAGCCCACGATCTTCAAAGATTGTGTAGAAGCGGTGAAGTGTTGTCATCCTTGTCGGCTTTACACCAGGAAAATGCGGTCACATCCCGCTCCGTTGTTTCCCGTTGTCTCGATAGGCCCCTTCATGAAATGGGGGATTGATTACGTGACATGCAACCCAGCCTCGGCTGGGGGGCATAAATATATTATTGTCGTTGTTGACTATTTTACGAAATGGGCAGAGGCAATGCCTACTTTTAAAGCCGAAGGGGAAACAACAAATTTCTTCATATTCAATCAGATTATAGCACGGTTTGGTATACCCAAAGTGATTGTCACTGACCATGGAATTCATTTTCAAAATAGCATGATGACAGAACTGACCACTATGCTTGGATTCAGACAAGAACATTCATCTTCATACTATCCACAAGCAAACAGTTAGGTTGAGGCTGTAAACAAGACTTTGAAGACCATCCTCAAATGTAGAATTGATGTAGCCTGTTCTAACTGGCACATCATGCTATACCTTTCTCTTTGGGCATACTGAACTAATGTAAAAACTTCTACGGGTTTCTCCCCCTTCCAACTCATTCATGGAGTGGAAGCAATTACCCTAGTTGAATGTGAAATCTCGTCTTTGAAAATAGTTATTCATGTGTTACCCGATACGACAGAGCTTGAAGAAATTATGGTACATTTAGAACACCTTGATGAACAACATAGAGATGCACTGACTGCTAATCAAGCTCACAAGAATAGGGTCAAAAACCAATATGATAATTCGGTCAAACCTCAGATTTTCTCTGAGGGGGAACTTGTTTTGCTTTGGGACCAAGACAAAGAACCCCTAGGGGCAAGAAAATTCAAGGCCATGTGGTTAGGGCCTTATGTCATGTCGAAGGTCTTAAATAAGGGCACATATGAGTTAATTGATTTTGATGGGAACAAGCTGTCTGAGCCTAGAAATGGGCTCTACCTAAAAAAGTACTATGCTTAGGCTTAGCGCTTTTTCTTGTATTTTATCGTATGTATTTTTATGTACATTAGTTTTTCGGTTTTGTTTTTTATACCATCTGCTGGTTGTTGTAGATGTCTTCTGAAAGGTATCTAGGTTTTGCTGATGGCGCCAGTCGCCACACTTGTAATCTAGCTTCAGCAACGTGGGTCATTTACTCTCCCTCAGGACGGCTAGTTGCCGCAGGAGGCACTTGCTTAGGTCCTGCTTCTAATAATGTTGCTGAATATAGGGCTGTAATTGAGCTTCTATGGGATGCTTTGTCACGTGGTATCACCCAGCTAGAAGTCCGCCTGGACTCTCAATTGGTGGTTTCCTAGCTCAATCAAGCTTATTAGGTGCGGAACCCTATTCTATTACGTCAGTTCATGCAAGTTAGGTTATTGGAAAGAAATTTTGAATTTATTATATTCAATCACATTCCAAGAAATCAGAATTCATTGACTGATGCATATGCTAATTACATTTTAGATTGGAATCTAACACACATTTCATAAAAATATACAGCATGCACATAAAAAACACTTGTAAATAAACCAACAACAATATATATATATATATATGTGTGTGTGTGTGTGTGTGTGTGTGTGTGTGTGTGTGTGTGAGTATCTGTCTATAGATAGGTCAAGCCTGATCCTCAGATCCAGTCATAACTATATAATATACAAAAAATATACAAAATGTTGATTGTAGTACATCAAAATGTCCTAGATCTAAGCAGGACCACCCTGGCCACTTGGACCACCTTGGTCCCCATGGTCTCTCTGTACTCTGGCTTCCTCAGCCTCTTTGGCTTCGACAGCCTCCACAGCATATATGTACACAAGAACTACTCTGACCACCCGCCTCAAAAGGCGTAACCAGACAGGTGGAACTCCAACCACAAACTCCTGCATGACAGTCGGGATATGCTCTATCCGCAAAGTGGGAACTCTCTGGGTAAGCCTGGCCAGCTTCCCCTCCAAAACCCTAATAAGCCCTAGGTCTTTGCCTAAGACAGGATGAACAAACATACATGGATACCCCTCAAGGCGGACCGGTCCAATATCTGCATTTTAACATGTTTATAGGATTAGGACTTTTATACATATGTATATATCTATAATTTAAAATTCATAAAAATTTTAAAAATTTGAAAATTAAAAAAATTACCTAGCTCTCCCCATGCTCCTCCTAGAGGGAGGACAAGGTCTGGATCACCTCGAAAATCCATTTCGGCATACGGAAACTTCTCTAGTCCCGACAGCTGCCGCTCCCACCAGAAGTAGAAGTCATCATCGTACACACTCTGCATTGATCCTCCTCCTCCTTGACGGAGGAAGATGTCTCCTCATCTACTCAGCCTAGGCTGACGTGGATATCAGACTGGTAGGGGTATGGCAGGGCTCAAACTTGGTACTCTCTCTCAAGGAAGGCAACCAATATGCTAGAATACCTGAAATTCTCCCACCTTCCTCTCTTGCAATTAGAGAGTTGTTTTCTCATGATTGGGACAACTCTTGAACACCAATCATATAGGGCACCCTGTGTACAATCCACTGCCAACCTAATTTGGTTTCGTGTACCTAGATGTAATGAAGAGGATCCCACAATCCTCACTATGGTGCTGGTCAGTACCTGTAGTGTAAGATCATAGATATGTGCAATAGGGACTCAGCTCCCTCTCTTCTGGGTAACAGGTGTGCAATACACATCAATGTAGTTTTGGACACTTAAAGGATCATCACCCCTACAGGTTCCCTCTAATTTGACCAGTGCTCCTCGTCGTGAGAATCCGGCAATAAAATATATGTCCTCGGAAGTAATTTCCAAAGTTTCACCCTGTAGGTCAAACATCCCTAAATCATGGTCCCAGTAGTTTATCATGAACTCCAGCAAACAAACATTGGCCCGCATTGGTGATGTGCAAAAGAATTTTAATAACCCACTCATTCGTAAAGCATGTACGGTGGGCGCACTTTGGAGCACTTCCTGGTCCATATCCTCATGCTCCCATTCCATCCATTCCAACATCATCTTCACACCTAGCAAAAAAATCATTATAAATCATCAATATCATATAAAATTTCAAAATTTTTGCATCAATTTAGCTTTTTATCCTTCATGTAGTACACGCGACTGTCTATTTAGACATGTTGCGTACTGTACATGACTGCCCCTAAGGAAAACCCGTGTATAGAACGCTTGTACGCAAGTTTCAACATAGTGAACCCATGTACACAGTGTGACATGCTTTAGGATGCCTAAAAATATGAAATTGGGACTCAAATTTGAAAATTGTTAGGATCAAATTGAAGAGCTCGAGGTGTAGGTTTATTTGCAACTTGCGGAATCGGATTTCATCCATTGGATTGTCCACACCGATCGAATGAAGGTAGAGTTAAAAAATTGCTTATGGCTAAAAATCAAAATGGTGAGTTTTGTTTTAATTTTTATTTCTAAAAGTGGGTTTTTTCCTATAGTTAGAAATGTATTCAACTAATACCATATCTCTTTTTGCCTTGTAACAGGTTTTTCATCATTACAAAGTTTTTTTTCTCCTATAGGGTGGTTTTTGACATTTCCAATGCATTTTTGCATCTATACTTAATCCATGTTAAACTTAGCAATTAACATTTTTCCACGGACTATGGTATTTTAAACCATTAGTTTCCCGTCTTTACCATTGTTCTTCCGTGGATAGGACCTTCCTTTCATGAGTATCCTCATTTGAAACCTATGTTTCCTTTTGATACTCATGTTGCAGTTGTTTCAAGTACATGGGTATCCTCTTAGCTATTTTTCACACCAAATAGAGCCTCTTTTGGGTCTCTTTTTACAAGCTATCCCTTTATAGGACTCCCCGCCCTTATGGAGTTTCTTTAGGCTCAGGTATGACTCCTTAAAAATAGACTTGACTGCTGAGTTAACTTGTCCGTTCAAGCTCGTTAAGAATATGTGAATGGGAATCCGCATTGGTGGTAGGTTATCTCTTTCTCGTACCATGCGGAATAATACGAGAAAGGATCCCTCTCTTTTCTATTTGAATTGAGAAGAGTATTCTTAGGCATAGGTTTATCACTTTTCCGGACCTGAGGGACTAAATTTACAAAAAAGGAACTCCCGGTATGAGCTTAGTTTTCTCTTTTTCATGCTTTGGACCTAAACATGAAAAAGATTCTGAGTGTACTTTGTGTCTTTTTCATGCTCGTTAAACACTAAAGAACAAAGCAACGAGTTTATTGTTGTAAGCCCCATTTCTCGTACTCAAATGGATATTTCTGAGTAATCTTGCTTTCCTTCACACTCGTAAAACTCAATCTATTTATGTTGTTCTGGAAGGAGCGTTGGGTAGGTGGTAATTTAACCTTTTTCGGACCTCCCTGACTAAGTACAAAAAAGGTTCACCTTTTCTTCTACGAAAGTTAAGAGAGTTCTTCTGTGGTATGTTTTATACTTTTTCAGCCTCAGGAGACTAAATTGGATGAAAAAGGAGCCCCTGGAGTCTTCTTTGTAGTTTTCAAACTCTCTAAATGTGAAAACACCAGCTAAGCATGTACTAGTTCAAGCTCATTAAATCCATGAATCAATGACACTATTAAGCATTATTTTGTATTCTCTTCAAGCTTGTTAAAAAATGAAGAGAGATCCGAGTTGAATTTCCTAGACTCGTAAAATTTAATAGGGAAGGTAAGGAAAAAAATTTCTCTTGTTTTTAGTAAGTGGCAGCATGTCATCCTTGAACATAGCACTCTCTGTTTTTTTCGATACCCATGTCTCAGTGTTCACTTTCAGTTCATATATTACTTCAAGTTTATTACTCCTCCTCTTGTCCGTTATACCTGGGGAATCTGATCATGTCTTCTACATGACAGATAAGTCTAGTCATTCTATCTATAAAGTTAAAAGATTCCTTGGGTCATCTCTGTGTCATTCTCACTGTCCAAGGAATCAACTCAATGTTTGATTTCTATCCTGATCCCATCATTGTTATATCTGTTATCTCTTGTGTCTCCCTTCCTTTGCCCAGTTCCTAGTCACTCTTGTGATCCGTTGGAGGATCTATTGCCTTCCTTATCACAGTATGGTTCCGCTTCAGTACTTCATAATGATGAAGACCTAGAGTTTTGATGATAGTACCTCAGGATTCACTTCCATCATTGGTGAATTTCTTTGCTTCAGTTGTCGATTATCACCTATTAATTGACAAACTGTTGAATCCATTCCATGTTCGACTTCAGCCTACATTTATTCACATGGATTGGATTGTACTGGTTCTTTGGGATTTCTTATGAAGACCTTAGTTCCCCATATATGGACTAAGTTTTGCAAGATTATGTTCCATTTATGTACACAGCTTCCATATCTTTGAAGACTCATCATTATTGTATATTGTGGCTTCAATCCACCTTTTTAATATACGTGGTCTTGTACCCGTATCATATGATGTACTCAAATATTGTAAAGGAGCTAGTGTTCCAGTATATTGAACATAGCATCCTCAGATATGACTTTGTATATGGCATTATTATGTATTTGTTTCAGGTACTACCTCTGCTCCATTGGATTTCTGAGTTCTCCAAAGATAAAGATTATAATGTATTTCGGCCATCGCTTCCCTCTGACGTCACACATTAGGGGGCATCTGTTATCAACCCAAATGGCACTTCTCCGTCCGAGTGCCGACATTTCCTATGTTGGCGCAAAAAATGACATTTATGGATTGAAGGTTGCCTAAAACACTATAGATGGACATGTTATGAAATACATTCACTATCCATCTAGCTTGCCATTTTTACCTTTTCATATGTCAATTTTTGTACGTAACTTTGCCTATAAGCAACATGTGTACATACGCAACTTTTCCTACAGCATGTCATGTACTGTACGCGAGTATTTGTCATTGCAACCCACGTACAGATCTGTACGCGGGTTTCCCTTATAGCAACTCACATGTCATACACAGGTTTCTAGTATCAATACTCGCGTACACCTTCCCTTGACATTAAAAATAATAAATCGTGATTAATTGAGATTTGTTAAGCCCTAAACAATAACTGTATTAATTGTCTCAATCTCCTCAACCTTTGAAACTACCTTATTTCACTAAGTATAAATAAATGCCTTGTGGAGGGCATTAATCAATCATACTTGGAGAGCAAAGTTATGCTGGTGGTATCTATTCAGAAGTATTTGGAGCAGCAGAACTTAGAATCCTTTGGTTGTAGAGGACTCCTTGTTTCAGGTGTTGGGTTGTAACCTTAACTCATTCACTATTGTTAATAAAGAGAATCCTTATTCCAAATGTGTGTTGAATATATTTCATGTATCATGGTTTGATGAATATTTATGATTAAGCACTCTATATACTGTTTATCTAACTTGTCATATATACATGTATAAGTTTGCACTTGGAGGATTTTCTCTTTGTAGGTGAAGGAGAAACATCACTGAAAGATTTGAAGGAGAAGCAAAGCGGGAGAAGACAAAGCTTGGATCAACCATCATAAATCGGGTTAGTCTATCCTATCTTCTTATTTCCTTTCTATACTTTAAAGCTGATAGTCTACAAGTTTTAAGAGTATGTTGGTAACTCCAGACCTTTGGTTATAAGGTGTTTATTCCTGAACAACAGTGGGCAGTGGACTATTGTGCATTAATTGAAACCCAACCATTATTTTAACCTTTGGCTGCTCACCATGGTCCACTGGGCAATGGCCACTGCGCTGCATGTACATTAACTCTATTGTGGAGACTCACTCTTAAGAGTTATATATAAATTTATAATAAACATATATAATTTACATACGACCAATATTTTTTCCTAGCAATCAAATGGATGATTTACAAAATTAAAAAAACTTCATTGATGACCTGTATAGTCCACATTAACTCATATTTGACGTGGAAAAAACCCAAAACCCTCCATACGGGCATAAATTTCAACCCTCGCTTCCGATTGTATATTTTATCATCAATCTAAGGCCAAGAAGGTCATGATATCATATGATGTCATCACAAGTCACTCCCTAATAAAAAATCTTAAGGTGATCACATTATGGCATAATACGACCTCCGATTCAATGAACTGGACAAACGTCAACAGACGCAAGGACAATCTCGTAGTCCTTCGACACCAGCAGGTTAATTCCATGATGGGGTGACAATTAATAGATTGGATGTCATGCACGAGTGAGGGATTTACTTATAACACTTGGGTTCCTAAGAGATGGAAAGGAATATCTAGTGCTCATTCAAATGTGAGAAAGTGGGGAGGGTGATGGAGTTCTCAAACTTGCAATCAAATCGATAGTGTGTCGTTTGGATCGACAATGGAGAGGAAGAGAAAAGGTAGTGCGAGATGCAGGGGAGAAAGGTCAGAAGATCATGGTGAAGGAGAGAAAGATTTAGAAGTTACATTCCATGCCATGAAAATTCAGTTGCATGGATTAAAAACTTAATTGTTAACAACTTTAGAGCTTATAGGAAAGCATAGGGTGAGACAACATTGTCTAGAGGATGAGAAAACTGCACTCAGGTCTATGGTTGAATAATGTTGATGGAATCCATCCCCAAATGTCTTAATGGTTGAATCCTCCCCAGGCCATGAACGTAATATTCCATACCTCAATTTCCACCTTTGGAATATGAAATGGAGGAAGAAATTTAGTGGAAGGAAGCATCATTGGAGCCAACAAGACAACAAGGGAAAGAAGCATCAATGAAGCTAGAAACACAATAAGGAAAAGAAGCGACAATGGAGCCACTGGATGAGGGTGACCCCAAGGATGAGTACGCAAGGAATACTCTGTGTTAAAATGTTTTTGCATACTGATTATGGGAACATTCTATAGAACATACTCATGTGACCCAAAATCCTATAGCTTTTTTTACAAGTTCAGTAAAGCATTTGA
This sequence comes from Pseudotsuga menziesii, assembly GCA_001517045.1. Lineage (NCBI taxonomy): Eukaryota > Viridiplantae > Streptophyta > Pinopsida > Pinales > Pinaceae > Pseudotsuga > Pseudotsuga menziesii. Next base: position 247,564 of record LPNX010051214.1, read on the forward strand.
AGGAATTCCAGATCTCTCTAGCTCCCCTGAAGTAGAATAATTTTGTAAATTGAATTGGCATATACTCTAAGTGTACCCTTATGCAGTTTTGCAGCCTTTTTAATACAAATATTTTCTATTTCTTTTTAAAATAATAAATAAATAAATTATGGAGGGTTAAGTTAATAATTTGTATAGTATAAGTAACATTAAATAGTAATAATAATAATAATAATATAACTTTAAGGTCATGACCAAACGAGACACCAAATTGGTGTATGAGACTCCCTTGTTTTTGGAAAATGTTTTACTACTAAAGTCTACAAAGGTGTATATACTCCCTTCCAATTTAAACATGTAACTTAGGAGGAAACACATATTATTAACCATTAGAGATCCAATAAGAGTAAATAAATTCGTTGTATTAAAAAACCCAACAAAATTTAAAAGTCAAATATTTCTCCTTTATTATTTTTAAATCGTATATCATATTATATAAAAGTATTACAGGAAATGACAAATAAATAATTAAAAAATCAAAATAAAATAAAATTTGAAAAATACAATAAACTAAGAGGACAACATGACCGATGCTTGAAAGTAAAGTTATATAAATAAGAAGCAATATGGAAATATTGTGCCTCCTAAAAAGGCATATCACATTATGTTGATTGAAAATATTGTTATGTAGGGTAACCTTGGTTTTGTAACAAAATAATCAAGCATTGCTACTCATGAGGAAGGAAGCTATGGAGGTTGTGCCAGCATACAAAGGAGAGATATAGTATGTTTGAGTGGCATGGGGAAGAAAACATGAAATTATGCAAATACAACATTTATCGTAGTTATCTTTAAAAAAATGTTGTTTGGGTTTTCGATGTTTCAATTAATAGTGGAGTTGACCAGGAGTGTCTAGGCCCCTAAAGAAAAATATCTAGTTATGTATCTATTAGTTAGAACCAAACCAAATTCATATGATTGTGCGTGTATGAGACTGGTCGTAAGAGAGAAGTCAAGGGATAACCATCAAAGGGGAATTATGCCACAAACCTAGGCTAGATGAACTTGTGATTGGAACATATTAATAAAGGTTGGAACACATTCATGACATTATCAACGCATTTATTTTTATGATAAATGTTCCTCCAACTTGATTCAAATGAAAGGCGTTCCTCCCATCCTTAGGCACTTTGTCACACTTCCTTTCTATGACAGAGGTCACCCCCGATATAAAGTTATCAATCCATAAGGGTGAACATCCCAAGGATTCCTACTCATCCCATAAACCATAAAACTCTCTAGTGCCAAAATTCCCCCTCTACAGTGATTTCAATCAACTAGTTCACTCTTCCTTCCCAACCTGCACAACACAAAGAATGATATTTCCTTCCCTGCGTGCATTCACTTAGACTATTCCAAATCTCTTCCAGTTCTCCAACATATGTTGGATGGGGAATATTACTTCTCAAACATCATGGGTTCCTAGTTGTATACCAAGTTTCCACTCACAATAGAACAATGCAGATTAGCACTAGTTTTCCTAGGGAAATTTACATAAGCTTGCATGGAAATATAGTTAACAACGTAAGAAACATTTTCCCTTTATTTTCCCAAATCTATACTAGAAAGAAGAGTGCACTAAGATTAGTTTACATCCTTATATTTGCATGTTTATAACTCACCATATGGCAGTCATGATGAGTCCGCATTTTTTCCTTAATCCCAACTTAACATTGTTAGTATTTATAATTCTCCCTTGACAAAATTGTCTATTATATTATGTTAGCATAAATTAGGAGTTTCATTTAATTATTTTGGTCCACTAGTACCATTGGGTCCACTTGGCATAATGGGGTTACATGTACCAGTTACTAGAGTATGGGGAACACCGATAGAGGCTAACTTCCACTGACTTCACTTGCATGCATCCATTTAGGCGCCTTCTAGGCCATTCCCTACATTTCAGGAGCCACTGGGAGTCCCAAAACCAATATCCTTCAGTCATTTGGAGTTGGAACTATTTAAGCTTAGTTATTTTCCAATTACATTTAGTTAGATCACAATTAGTTCAGTTAGCGCCAGTTATGCATGGTTGCATGTGGATAAGGTGCCTTTTCTCACCTACCACTTCAGTTAGACTAAGTTAACTGATTATTACTAACTGTGTGACTTGATTAGACATATGGAGTTAACCACTTGGACTCCGATAGTGATTGAGACATATTTAGTTATCTATTCAGTCAGATATAGTCACATCTAGTGGGGATATTCAAATTCATTCCTAATGATTTGAATTATTTTCCTATGTAACAATATTGTAACACTAGATTAATTAATGAACATGATACTGTAATTATCTGAGCTATACTCATCTAGTTCCTGTGAGATTTGTTTTGGTCATTGTGTATTACCATTCCTCTTTCACTGTAATAATAATTTTGGACTCATTGCTTGAAGATATAAATGGCACAACAATTCTAACATGGTATCAGAGCATTTCAAGCAAGCTTAATGTCTGTCTACTCTCCATTGAACACCAAATGAAGCTAGGTTTCCACAAAAATATCGCAAAGAGTACCTTGCTTCCTTTGAATTTATTCAGAGTGGCAGTGCAGGCGTGATTGACCCTGAGAAAGTGTTCATGTTGAGAGGGAAGGCATGATTCTAACATAGTTTGATTATTTTTTTTTTTGCAGTGCTACATAGTTTGAATGGAGATATTGTCTGATCAGCAGGATAATTATGGATTCTCAATCTTTCACATCTTGGATCCTAACACCCTTCAAATATGTTGATTGGAGGAAAGATGTGCAGTTATCCTTGCACAAAAATGCTACTACATGATAATACTGGGAAGGGATACTAATCCCCATCATCCAGCTGAGAGAAGCAAGTTTTTGAACCACTTAGATCAATATTTTTGTTATCTATGTACTCATATTTCTAGATATCTCCTCTTCCACCTTGAAGGTTTGAGGACTCCCAAAGAATCTTGGGAGAAGCTTGAAGTCTTGTTTGGAAAGAAAGATGAGCTTCAGGGACACATTTTGGAGAACGAGTTGATGGCTTTACATCCCAGTAGTTTCAAGAAATCCTTTCATTCTATGCAAAAATTCTCCAGTGATTCTTCTATTATAAATTATGTGCATAGTTTACTAGTGATTGCTCTAGGAAAGGGAGAGGAATTTGATTTCTATGTCTCTAATATTTTTTCTAGTCTGCAAATAAGTAATTCTTTGTATATTTTGGAAATAATATCATATTTTAGGAGTGATCCATGCACTCTCATTGATCTAGAGCTTCTAGCAATTTCCTACATTTCCTACATGATTGTATGCACCGATACTCAGGGTTTTGAACAAGGAGAAAACTGTGCATCTACCAGCTCGGTGGAACACACTCTTAGATCTGATATGAACCTATTTGGATCTTATATTATATTATATGAGTCTGATCTGGTATTAATTGGTTCTAGGGTTCAAGAGATTTCAGTACTGCTTGTAGTTGTTCTCATCAATTTTTGTGTGAAGAATCAAGTACCAAAAATCTCTTTCAAAATTTATGCCAGGGATTTGATGTCAGTTTTCTCTCATGAGTTTGCTGATATTGTAATTTCTAAATATTTGGATATTTTGTAAATAATTTCATATTTTAGGATTTATCCATTCACTCTCATTGATCTTGAGCTTCCAGCAAATTCCTACGTGATTGCATGCACCAATAATCAGAATTTTGAAGAAGGACGTAATTGTGCATCTACCATCTCAGTGGAGCAAACTCTTAGATATGATATGAACTTATTTGTATCTGATATGATCTTATTTATATATGATATTATATTATTTTTTTCAGGTTTTAAGTTTCAAGAGCTTTCAGTAATGCTTGTAGCACTGCTCTCATCAATTTTGGTGTGTAAAATCAAGTACCGCAAGTCTCCTTCAAAATTGTGGTTGGGGATTTGATTTCATTCCACACTTTTGGATCTGACATGGAATTATTTGGATCTAATATCATATTATTTGGATCTGATATGATATTATTTGATTCAATTTTTAAGTTCCAAGAGCCTTCAGTCATGCTTGTAGCTTATGTGAAAAATCAAGTACTGCAAACCTCTTCCAAACTTGCTACTAGGGATTTGATGTTAGTTTCCTCTTATGATTTTGCTGATATTTTAAATTGTGAATCATTGATTATTGCTGAAGGTATATAAGATTATGGAGCTCAAGCATTCACTCTCCATAGTCCCAAGGCTTCTCTACCTATCTATTTTATCACATGCTCATCTCCTCACAGAACTAGTAAAGATAGAGACATTATGCATTTGCTTGGAAACTTGCTCCTAACACTTGGGGCTGATCTTACCTCACATGGTTCGATGTTCAAGGCTCAAATATATCATTTGTTTGGTTGTTACTCACATGGTTCAAATTCTCAAGCACCTTTTCTCTCTCATCAGTTGATTTCAGTTGCTCTACATGGGTCAAGTTTTCATCCAACAACTATCTATATTTCTGATTCAGTTGAGCATATTATTCTTCTTAGAAAGAGGAAGATTCCTCTAGACATAATATTTCAGTTTGGATTTAGAGGTTCACATGCACAGATTCAGGATGTTGCTGCACAGAAGAACCATAATACTTATTTCTTGTTGTACAGTGTTGCAAATTGCAGCAAAATATTTTGCAAGTTTTTAATTTGTATTTCCTTATTTCTGCTTATGTTGAGGTGGGGTTTTTCCCATGAGGTTTCTCCCTATTTCCTCAGTTTATTAAGCAGAATTTTTTATCTTTTAGATTGTACATGGATGAATTTTTTCCTTGTTTCCAGGTCCCACAGTTGTCCAAGTTAGGATTTAGGGGGGTGTTAGGATTTATAATCCTCCCTTAACCAAACTATCTATTAGATTCTTTTAGCCTAACTTAGGAGTTTCATTTAATTATTTGGGTCCATTAGTACCATTGGGTCCACTTGGCCTAATGGGGCCACATGTACCAGTTACTAGAGTATGGGGAACATTCATAAAGGCTAACTTCCACTGACTTCACTTGCATGCATCAGTTTAGGCGCCTTCTAGGCCATTCCCAACATTTTAGGAGCCATTGGGAGTCCTAGCACCAACCTCCTTCGGTCAGTTGGAGTTGGAACTAGTTAAGCTTAGTTATTGTCCAGTTACATTCAGTTAGATCACAATCAGTTCAGTTAGCACTAGTTATGCATGGCTACATGTGGATAAGGAGCCTTTTCTCACCTACCACTTCAATTAGACTGAGTTAACTGATTATTATTGATTGTGTGACTTGATTAGACATCTGGAGTTAACCACTTGGACTTTGATATTGATTGAGAAATCTTTAGTTAGCTAGTCAGTCATATACAGTCATATTCAGCGGGGAGATTCAAATTCATCCCTAATGATTCAAATTGTTTTCCTATGTAACACTATTGTAACACCAGATTAATTAATGAACATGATATTGTAATTATCTGAGCTATACTCATCTGTTTCCTGTGATATTTTTTTTGTTCAGTGTGTATTGACATTCCTCTTTCATTGTAATAATAATTTTGGACTCATTGCTTGAAGATCTAAATGCCACAACAATTCTAACAGACATAGTAATTAATGATTAAATAAATCCACTACCATAAACATAGTCTTAAATCCTATAGGGTATATTTGTAACTAAGGATTAAAAGTAACTGTGATTAGGACTTGCTTAATAGTTCACCAGGGTCATCTCTCCTAGCCTCCTTTAACTCCCCCCACTTGTGGAATCATAGTCGTTTATCTCTTCTTCATCCTTCTTCATTTGGTGACGTCAAATATTTTTATATTATAATTACATGTACATATTTACAACATATTTGGTCATCCAAGATAATTCAAGTATGGATTCTAGTCATTTCAAAATTACATACTTAGTTACATTTTAGGGTAAAAAATTAGGTGTTACTTTCATAACCTAAATATGACTACAATCAAAGGAGAAACAGTAATGTAGACTTGAAAAAAATGAAACTATCAGATGAATGAAATCATAACATAATGAAGGAAAATAGTTTGTACAATTGTAGTCTTAACTAAACCTATAGGTCTCTATGAGTAGAGGTACTACAAATGGTAAAGAACAGAAATATTGGGTATTTTTTTTATTCTTGATATATATGGCGAGACTTTTGATGGGAAATTCAAGATTGTCCTTGGGAAATTTTGTGACGGGGTTTGTTTTGTTGGATTCCCTTTCATCCTCCAACACCTTTTTATGATTTTGATTTTGCAAAGGTAGTGATTGCATGTTAAGTATTTAGCTATCTATTAACAACAATCTAGGAATTACACAATGCACAATAATGTAAATGCTAAGGAGTAATATCACTTAGAAGACATGTTTATTTGATCAAACTTAAAAATTTACTTTGAGTTGAATGTTTGATGGAGAAAGTTGCAGGCTATGGCTATGTGAAGAATTGATTTTTACAATGTGATGATGATTACATATCACCAATGCAACATTACCATGGGGATTCCCATTACAAATGGTACCTTCAATAGATATCAAGATCAACATGGAAGTGCACTTGACCTTCTAATATTATTTTTTCATGTGTACAGTATATTATCGATTGAGTGATGTTGTTGTTTCCTCCTTTGACCCAGGTTCAGACCCTTGGATATTCGTAAACAAAGCCCAAGATATTGTCCCAAGATAGAAGGGCTCAGTCAGCATCACCTACAATGTATATGCATTCTCACTCGAGATATGTCTATGAGTAACTTCCAAAACTAGGTTTCTACAGTTGGGTGGGGATTTCTTCTTTCACAACACCTTACTAGCTTGCTTGACTAAAGTCGGGGGGTGTATTCCTTATTCTCATTGTGTTCATTCAAGATATTACTCTAATTGTTCGTTGACGGAGATAACAACAATTGTATAAATATTTAGCATAGATTCTATCTATCAATAGTGCAACACATGCATCTAAGAACTCATTCATAAAAAAATGCTAGTCAATCTATTCAGACCTACTTATCCACAACATACATTCATTCAACATAGACATATTCATCAAATACACATTGAGGCAACATTTAACATGGAAAACCATCTAGTAAAAACCACAAAGGTGCTTTTCATCTAAAGTGAGAAATATATAGCACCTTTTGTTTATGCACTAAGCTATAGACTCTCTTTTATATCTTCTCTACAATATATATAGACTTCTCTCCTCTCATTCTCTCTAGTTTTTTATCTCTGAAGTTTACTATCCTTCATTCTACTGTCAATCCACACACAGTCTAGATCGACTCTCTTCTCTAAAACTCTACAAATATTCAAATTTACAACTCTTTTAAGATAAAATTCGACTAAGACCTAGAGACCAACCTCCATGGAGCTTGGGTTATCTCTTTTATAGGCTCTTACATGTCATAATCATACGAATCTATTCTGTTAGATGACATGTTGTCATTCCTATTTTCATACATTCAGTGTGAAAATATGATTCACTGCAAGATCTAGGAGCTAAAGGAACATTATTATCACTGTCCAGTATGTAAGTATGTAGGAGAGAAAACAGAAATTAACACATAGGAATGGTGCCAATAACTGATTTTATTATCACTGTCCAGTATGTAAATATTCCTAGAACATTATTTTATACAATAGGATAAAATAATTATCTTTTGGAGGAAAATTGGATGCATAAATGTGGCAGGCTTATATTGGACCTCAAAACCCCCCTACCTATGGACCAATGAGCTCCCTAACCACTTCAAATGGTCACGAATTCCTGTAGGAACATGCAAAATGGAGAACACTAGGACACAAATTAAGGTAGGGTAGGCGTGGTGGATTGTATGGGTGGGTGGGAGTGGCTCTAGGAAGCAATAAATGGTCCAAAAGATCCAAAAACACCTAAATATCATGCATCAGTGTCTCTAGTCAACCTGTTTCCCTGTTTTTATGGAGTGGGTGTTATGAGGAATATTGCACCTTCTGTGGACAGAAGTTGTTCCTCTGGTCTGAATGGTTCAGATCCTGTTATCACTCCAAGAAACCCTTTGTGGTTGTAGACCAAAGGTGCTTGGTAACTTAAGAAATGAATGGATCAATAGGTGGATCAATGGGATACCAAGAAAGCACAATGAAAGGATTAACTTATCAGAACATCTTAATGAACCAGTGCTTTTAGAAACTGTCAATCAGATACAATACAACAGGAAAAGGTATGAAGAATACTATTAGATAACCAAGTACATGGAATGCAGGGTCATAGATAACCAAGTACATTAGGAATGCAGGGTCATACTAAACAATAAGGAATCATCTGATATTCATGAGCCACATAAGAAGGTACAGTTCTTAGTAGCTAAGACGAATAATCAAACTACAGAGATATGAAATACATGAAAAAGTCTGATAACAGTAGCAAAAGAAGACTGTGATTTGTATTAAGATAAGCAATCAAGTACATAGGCCAACTTGTGTCCAAGCTTGAACCCTTTGTTCTCCAAATATCTTTGGCTTTATAGCCTTACAAGATCAAATCTAGATCCATAAAAAATGGATCAAATTTGCCAAAAATAGTCAAACCAACAAGTGTAGGATGAGATCCTATAAAAGTGGATCTAGAATGCTAAAATTGGAAAGTCAAAAATAGGAAAAAGATCCTATCCAATGAGTCAAAATCTATCTTGACAGCCTTCATATCCTCCAAACTCTTTGACAGGTGTAGAAAACCTTCCAAGGCTGATGAATCATCATGAGAAATTCGAATTTGCCTCTTCTGGCAAAAATATAGTATTTCTGCTCATTAACTAGTCCACCATTTTCACTTTTCAACCTTCTTAACCATCAAATACATCAAGATAAAGTCTTAAACCTGATGTATTTAATTATTATACATCATTAGAAACCAACTTCGAGAGATTTGGTTGAGAAAAAGTCAAATCTGAGAGAAAACACTAGCTTGCTGCCCTGTAACAAGTTTGCAAAACAATTTCCAACACGTGATATTGCGGGGAGATTTTGACTGCCTTCCCAAGCTTCAAATCCAAATATTATTGCACCATTGGATAGCTTAGGATTTGTAGATGTCAATCGACTATTCGAACATGCGAAACGGACATTCCAAGGCTGAGAAAACTGATTTTTCCCAAAGGCAGTTTTTCTGAAATTCTACAGGTTTCGGCAGTTAAGATCATTTTTCACAGACTGCCTTAGCTGCCGAAAACGACCCGTTTCGGCAGTTAACTAGACTTCCACAGACAAGCTTAGCTGCCGAAAGCTGAGATTTTGCATTTTGAAGACTAAGACTTAGATGAATGATTTTTCCAATTTTACATCTCAGAAATAGAGCATCTAATCTACTCTAAAAAAATTTGAAATGAATTTTTTGACTCGTTTTTATCTCTTCAAAATTAGAAAAACAACGGTGGTCATTTTGGGAGATAACAGATCCATAACAAATGAGTGAATGACAAAGGATGAAGACCTTCCCTAAATTTTGTAGACACCTGGAATACTGCTTCGATTATGAACTTGTGTACCTACAAACATATCAAACATACAAGCACATCAAAGCTACTAGAAAATCATCTACATATCCATGCTAATGACTAAGGAATCTAGAAACATATACATGTGAAATCAAAACAACAGAAATGTGGGACGGAAATTAGCTTTGCATTAAGAATGCATGGAGAAGCTTGCAACCATTTCCTTAGTGTCGACAAGCTCCTTCATGAGACAAACACTTCATCCCCATAAGCTCCAACTTTTCTCTCTATGCTCTCCAATGATTTGGACTAGGTAGTCAATTCAATAGCATAACAGTACCTCTATAGTTCTCCCCCTCAACTATGGATATGAGCTTGTATTTATAAGGCTCAATGGATAGGGATAGTTGAGAGAATGGTGGGTGAAGTGGCTGCAAGATCCTACCAAGGGGGATCTCGAGCTCAAGATAACCCATAATGATAGGGATAAGGGAGGACATGAGGCTCATGATCTAGAAGCCTCGAGAAACTTCTCTTTTTCCCATTTTACCTAGGGTACCGCTTTTGTTCCCTTATGAGAGAGCGATTAAGATGAGAAATGCTTTAAGAAAAAATAATATAGGTGGTGGCACCACTTCTCTATAACGGGATACAGGTGGTGCTGAGCAAGGTACCGCTCATCAGCCATAGGGTAAGCATGGTGCTAGGTTTTTTCAGGTAGAATTGACAAACAAAGCAAGTTTCCACTCCAAGTGTTGGGATTAAGGGAAAACATGGAAGTTGAGGATCTTATCACATGATGGTGACAAGATTTAGGTATAAAAAAATTCCCCGCAAAGCATGAGACTTAGAGGGATATGACAAGCGAGAGCTTTGAGAGAACAAGTTGCCACTTCGAGGTGAAAATGTCAGCTCAGTCAGAGAATGTTGTCCTGTAGGAATCTGTAGTACATTAATACATTTGACTCATAGACAAATGTAACCAACTCATGGTCGCAGACCAATACAAGGTGTTGGGGCTCGGACCTTGAAGGTCCTTAATTTTGGCAACTCCGCGGGTTTGGTGCGAAGCTTGTAAGCGGAGTTGCGGTCCAAAATAGTCTTAGGGGTTTCGGGGTTGGGTCGAAGCCCCTCTTTTTGTAAATGTCCCATGGTTTTTGGGTACCCATGGTTTAAGCCCATGGTATTGTAATAGTGCACTTGTATAAATAAGCACTTATGTAAAGGAGTCAAGGGCAATTGTAGAAGCTTTTATGATGATAATGTGATGCGAAGAAGCTAAGGTCTATTTTTGGGTTAAGGTTAAGTCCCAGCTGAGTGCACAGATCAGAACTGTGTTGTTTGTAAAGAGTCAAATATAATCGCAGTTCTGTGGATGTAGCCCCTACATTGGGGGTGAACCACGTATATCTTGTGTTGTGGTGGTTCTTTTTATTTATGTTCTTGTTATGTTTTTATGCATTTGATAAGTAGATGAATGGTAAAGTAAGATAATTTGCTAAGTATTAACTTCGCTGTGAACTCCCAGTTAAGGGTTAAGCAAGAAACTATCTTTTTATCTAAACTGCGAAGCTATTTAAGTGAATGTCAAAGCTCTGTATTGTATCATTATTCTTTGTTAAGGCTAAAGGTACAGGAATATCCCTCTTTCTCCTGCAGAAACCTAATTCTACAGCACCCCATAGCTATTTCGGGGGAGACTGCAACCTGTTCGCATGTTGTTTCCAAAAGGGCCAACACTGTGGGTCTGTTTGTTGGTGCGAAGATAAAAGTATAAGAACCCGTGTCTACCCCAGAGCCCAACAAATTGGTTCCGTTGCCGGTTGAACCAGTATCTGCTTCAAGAGGGATCTACGTCGTACCTAGAGGGATATGATTTGGAGGCCCTCAGTAAAAGAAATCAGTGACTAGGTTGGAGATACTTATTTGAAATTTGATGAACAAGAGAATAAGGACCCTCGTCGTAGCTCAGACGACTTCTTGCAAAGGTACATTTTTACTGATATTTATGAAATTTTCTTTGCTAGTATCCACATAGAATTGCACCAATGGTTATCCAGGTTGATAGAAAGAAAGACAAGCTTCAAAGAAGATCAGTCTCCTGACTAGACCCCAGAAAGAATTAAGCTGTTGAAAAGTGTGAACAAAGCGGTATCAAGAGTTGTTGAATTCTGGACATCACGAACCCTTGAAGCATTTGTGACGGAGTTCGCCATCGACACACATACTTCTTTCAGCAAAGTAGAAATATATGTTTTCAAAGGACCAAGGGGTAAGTACCTAAATTCATTAAGTCTAAAAATTAAAATGCTCTTGGCTGAGAAAGGCATATTTCTTATCTAATCAAATTGCTAGATTTATTGCTACTAACCTATGTTTGGAAGCGAAAGTGACTTCGACGAGCAAAGTGGTTTGCTTCGCAACGGTAAAAGATACAAGAAAACTCTTGGATCCTATAGCCTAGGCCAGAATATTGATTATAACTCATTAAGTCGTGAAGAATCTGAAGAAACCCCTTTTGTTAGAAACCCTCCTATAACTCTGCAGCGAAGATCTGTTATCCCTGAGAACCCTTCGCAGTCTGAAAGTAATCCTAGCCCGAGTAGTCATGTCGCAGGTCAGTCTACCTCAGTAAGTTCCCTTCCTCATGTTACCAGTCTCCCCCCTATTACCAATCTTCCTCCTCCTCCTCCCCCTCCTCCTCCCCCTCGATTCACTATGGCCCATGTGAATGATGATATGAAGCTCCCAATCTTTAAAGGTACTGGATCAGAGGATCCATAGCAGTTTTGGTTCTTATGCGAAGCTGTTTGGACTGCTAAGAATATTATGGATCAAAATACAAGAACAACACAGCTGGTCACCTCTTTCAGAGACCGATATTTGACCCGGTTTATGAATTTTTCCAGTACTCAGAACTATATCTTGGTTGATATTAAAAAAGCAATGATCAAAGAATTCAAGAATCCTAAATCGGAGTCACAGTGTATAACTGAACTGAAAGAAATTTAGCAGAAGCGTGGTGAATCAGTTTGGGACTTTGATCAGAGGTTCAAGGTTCTGTTGGATCAATTTAGCTTCACTATTGGACTAGAACAACATAAAGAATGGTTCATTGCAGCACTATTGCCTCATATCAGGAGTCCACTTATGCAATAGAAGGTTGCTGATCAGCAAGAGGCATTGGAAATTGCTATGAAACTTGAAACAGCTCCTGTTGGAGATAATTCTGGAATAGCCCAGATATAGGCACAGTTAGCAGAAATGGATTTGGAGCTTCGCGACATGAAAAAATGGAAATCCATTTGAGAAGAGGTTTGGTGTACATGATGTAAGATAGAAGGTCATGGAAAAGAACAATGTCCTGCATTAAGAAATTATTTGAATACTGGTGCACCAAACCCATTTAACCCTAATGTCCTATATTGTGAGATCTGTAGAACAACTGGCCAGCATCGACCTGAAGATTCCTATCTGCTATAGAGATATGTTCAAGTACCTAAGAATCCCTACTGCAAGTTCTGTAAGTCAGTTGGACACAACGAAGACAAATGTCGTAGTTTTGACCTCATGAGAGAGCGAACCTATGATCCTTATAGGGTACAAACCGATGCACAAGCCTATTATGGATATGGGTACCGTGGTGGTAATTTCAGAGGTCGTGGTCATGGTGGTATGCCTGGAAGAGGATGAGGCCAGATTATTTTCTATAACTGCAATTAGGCAGGACATGTAGCTAGAGACTTTCAGAACCCAACTACGAGATTTCTCCATCGGCGCTGTAATCTTTGCGTAGCCCTTGATGAACTTTTTGTAGTACCCGGTATGACCAAGTACTGTCCTCAGTTGCTTGACTGAGTTGGGTGCTGGAAGTTTTACAATGATAGCGATCTTGGCAGGGTCTACCATCAAGCCTTGTCTGCAAACAATGTGACCCAACAAGATACCAAATGGTGCACAGAATATACATTTTTTCAAATTTAGGGAAATCTGGTACTGCCTACATTTCTCTAACATTAGTCTGAGATCGCCTACGTGCTTATTAATTAGCCCAAATACAGTCCAATCATCAAAATATACTTCTAAGAACTTATGAATGTATTCTTTAAATACAACAACTACTACTTTAGAAAATATAGCTGGTGCATTCTTAAGACCAAAGGGAATTACCGTATACTGGAACGAGCCCCATTCTGTTGCAAAGGTGGTCTTGGATCGATCTTTTGGATGTATTTTGATCTGATGGTAGCCTGAAAACCCATCGGTGAAGGAATAAACCTCTTGTCCTCCTACGTTGTCTAATACTTCATCAGTGAACGGTGTTGGAAATGGATCATGAAGTCATGCATCGTTGAGTTTTCGCAGATCAACACAGATCCTGATGTCCCCTTTTGTTTTCTTCTCTTGCACTACCATAGGGCTAACCCATTCGCTTTCCTCTACCGGTTCAATGATGCCTGCTACTAGAATTTTATCAATTCCGTCCTTTACTTTTTCTTTGTAGCGCGGATTCAATCTGTATGGGCGCTGCTTAACTGGTCTAGCATCTTCCTTTAATGGTATCCGCATGACTCCCAGGTCTCCAACTATTCCCTTCATCTCTGTGAACTTGGTGGGAAATAGGTCCTGATAGTCATGTAACAGATCTGCAATGTGACCGACTGTTTCATCATTCCAGTAGTCTCCAATAGAGGCAAACTTAGGTTCTGCGTCTGTGCCGATATTGATCTTTTTAATCTTGATGGGCTCGGTGATCGCTGGAATCTCTAACTGTGGTCCCTCCACATCGCGAGTGCCTTCTGATTCAGGAATGTTGGTATTGCGAGGATCCTCATCCACCTCCTCTGATTCTGATGTAAAATTATAACATTCCAATGCCTCTTCTAACTGGATAGTCCACTCAGGTTGGACTGGTACTGAGATGGTGCGATCCTTAAAAATCTTTGTCTTGATTATGTCTAGGGCCTACGCAACACTTGGATGTTCTGACTCAAACGCAAAGGTGAGTAGGAAGCTGTCTGTCATAAGTGACCATGTGGTTGTTCCTTTGCGCAGCTCGGTCTCTGTATACCAATTCCTTGGGGTTGTGCCCAATGTGTGAATGAATCTGTGAACCCATTCATCCTCTGGAATGTCCGACCAGTTCTGTTCACATGTCTGAATGTGTATCCTGGGGTCAGTTTCTCTTGTGTATTTCTACTGAACATACTCTCAGTTGTCATAAAATCTGATTGCCATCGGTCTTCTTATATTATCCCATGATGCGATACTCTCTTTATGCGCATACCACCATCTTGCAGGTGTAGCTCGAACTGCAAGGTCCATAGCTGCGATCCTCTGCTCATGAGGAATTTGTTGCTCAAACTGTTCAAAAAAATCCTGAATATCCGTCAGACCATGATATGATGGAGTCTCCGCGATCTCAGCGCCAATCCATCGCAGTGACTTACTCATAAATGCACATATGCGCGATGAGACTTCGTAAAGTTTGTTCTGCCAGTTTTCTAGACCAACATCTGAATCCAATGCGCATGAGCTGTCGCATCCCCAACTAATATGCCCTTTCGCGGTTGGATTTATATAATCGTTCTAGTTTGCAGTCATCTGGTAGAGACTATCGATGTTATGTGCCTCTTCCTCTGCTCGGATGGGTTCAATATATCTAGGACCTTGGTAAGGGTCCAGCGGTGCGATGACCCAGATCTGCACATCCTCAAAGGTCATTTGTTGTTTCTTTAGGTCAATGACAGATTTGCTGCCAATTGCCCAATCAATACTCAATAGTGCTGGATATGGTCGACTGTCACCAATGATTTCTATAACCTCGAAGTCCACAAAAGTATGAACTCCGTCAATATCAACTGGCACCTGGGGTAGTCGACCCAATGGTGATACTCGCTGCTGATTAGCTAATCTCAGGTGGATAGGTGATAGGGCTAACTGAGGTCTACCCATCTGTTCCCATGTCTTCTTAGTTAGAACATTCACCTCTGATCCTAGATCTAAGACAACTTCATCCATCTCAAATTCACCAATCTGCGCTGTGAATTTCATCTCTCTTTCTGTCCTTGCGTGTCTTGTAATATTATGGACAGCGCGGTGTGCACTGCCCGAGAGAGACGGTTGCTGACACTGATCTATCATGCGCTGTAGCTCGCCAACAGCTTTATCATTTCTCAAGAGTTTCAAGCAGCTGTGCAGGAAGGCTTGTACACTTCCTGTCGATTCATCCTCGTCACCTCTTCTAGATGTGGTAGCCTGTGGTGCCTCCTCAGGGCTATCGCTACAAGGTACTTGCTGCGGTACGCTCCTAGACGGCGGTACCTACGGTCCTGATGGTGTAAGTTCGTCAAAGGAAGCCTTGGCTTCATGAAAGGTCTCTTTATTCTTCTGTAAGTTGAGTGATGTTACTTTGCTAGGAGCTCTGCGCACCCACCCCTGACTTGTGTTCTTTCCGGTCTCCTGCGATGTGCCACTGGTGGAAGCACCGCTCCGAGTCATAATGTTAACTGCTGGTTCTGGTTCCTTAGGTTCAGCAGCAATAAGCTGGATGTTCTGGTGTGCTGCGGGCTTAGGGTCTCTGATCTTAGCTATCAAGATAGGACACTCTTCTATGGTATGATCATAAGATTTGCAGTAGTTACAACTAGTAGTGGCATTCTGACAGTCCCTAGCATAGTGTCATGTGATTCCACAATTATAACAAGTGACTGGTCCATGACCTTGGCCAAAACCTCCTCCTCGGCCAAATCCTTCTCCTCGTGCGAAGCCTCCTCCACGGCCTCGTCCTCTGAATCCTCCTCCACGGCCTCCATAGGTCTGATCCGACTGTGGTCCTGTTGCTGGACCTTGTGTGTCTGCTTGGACTCTGTACACGTCCTATGTTCTTTCTGACATGAGATCATAAGCTTGGTAGTCTTGTTGATCGTGCCTGACGGACTTACAAAAGATACAATATAGGTTTTTAGGTGTCTGTACATACTTCTGAAGCAAAGGGCATTGCTGAGGTGGATGTCCTTTTGTTTTACATATTTCACACCATGGCACTTGTGTTCATGGTAAGGGGTTAGGAGCCCCTGACGCTAAGTATTCTGCAAAGACTGGACAGTTGTCTTTACTATGGCCCTGTGCTCTACACTTTATGCACCATATGTCCTGCATAACCTCTTTCCCTTTTTTAAGTTCGTGTATCTGTAACGTGAGCTTGGCCAACTGGGTCTGTAGAGTTGTCATGCCTGTACTGGTTTCTGCTAAAGGTGAAGCCTCTAGTTTCATTGCCATCTCCAGCACTTCATCTCGAGTAGTAAGTTTCTGCTGCATTAGTGGCATTTTGATATGAGGGAGCAGTGCTGCAATAAACCATTCCTTATGCTGCTGTGGCGCAAACTCAAAACTTACTTGGTCTATAAGAGCTTTGAATTTCTGGTCAAAGTCCCATACTGACTCTGATGGTAGCTGCTTAATATCCTTAAGCTCTGTAATGCACTGAGACTCAGACTTAGGTTTCTTAAATTCTTTAATCATGGCGTTCTTGACCTGGGAAAGCGTCTTGGGTAATGTCGTATACTTTATGTACCATGTTAAGGCTCTGTCTCTGAGTGTGGTGACCAACTGTACAAGTCTAAGGTTATCATCGTTAATTGTTTTAATGGTCCACATAGCTTCGCATAGGAACCAATGCTGTTCCGAGTCCTCTGCTCCTGTACCTTTAAAAATAGGTAGCTTCATGTCGTCTCCCATTCTATTTCTCTGTGGTGGGTTCTGACTGACTGGGGTACTACTACTCAGCGGTGTAGGTGAAGGTGCTGTAGCGGGAGTAGGTACTGACTGTGAGCTACTAGATGGAGTACCGACGGGGTTATTCTGAGTCCCTGTCTGCTTCTGTGGAGTGTAAGGATGGTAAGGGATACCCCCCTCTGGTTCTTCTGTGGTGCTAGGGCTCTGTTGTCTAATACTGTCTGATCTGTCTTCAAATGCAGGAGAACTAAAATCTACTTTATACTTCTTTCCACTACGTGTTCGTCCAATGTCATCAAAATCACTTTCAAACTCTTGTGACATTACTATCTTTACTTATTCATCTGAGACTGGATCCATTGTTCCTTTTTCATATAATAGCATCTTAAGGGACAAGTTTAGAGATCTTAGGTACTTACCACGGTATCCTCTGAAGAAGTATCGTTCAGCTGCGCTGATGCTCTTTCTCTGGTCAACTGCAAATTCTGTAACGAAGCCTTCTAGCACACTCGTCAGCCAGAAGTCCACTGCTCTCGTAATCGGATTGTCGAGGTTCTGCACGGTCTGAATCAGCTCCGGTGTCCAGAAAATGTTTCTTTTCTTCTTGAATGTGTTCCTATATGTCAACTTCGATAACCAGTCGAAAAGCTCGTTTCCGTAGGTTGCAAAAAATATAGCGTGTATGTCTGAAGCGATATGCTTTTCTAACCAGGCTTCTATGCTTAGTCTCGGACTCCTATTCTCTTTCTTGGCGAACTCCCTTATGTCTGAATCCAGCCACTGGTGAAACTCTTCTCTAGTAGGATGCCAACAGAACATTGACTCCTAGTCGTTTAAACCGGAAACGGAACCATTTGTTGATTGCATGGGCAGACCCGGGTTTACTCTAATCAATCAACAAACCCCCTTAACTCACTGGCCCTTTCGGCGACAGACCGCGGAGCGATCTGAAGTCTCACCCGAAGTGAATATAATGGGTTGGCCAAGACTCAAGTGTCTTGGACTAGGTTCTGCACATCCTAATTTTCTTCTCCTCCACTTATGGGTCGCAAGGTCAGCTATATCTGCGCATCGCACATCCTCCTCTACTCGCAGCACTTCTAGCCCTGCGATTCCTCTCCACGAGCAAGTCGCACGGTTTCTTCACGTGTCGCACGACTTCCACTTACTCACAATATTCCCAACCTTATTGCATCTCTGCGCACCGCAAGACACCCAGCCTCCCCTCAACGCTAATCCCTCAGCTCGCAGTATCGCGCACCGCAGCTCCTCTACCGGTGCGATATCACCTCTCTGCAATATCTTACCACTACAACTTTGCACTCTTAGCGTTGACTATGTCTCGGTGCAAAACTCTACTTCTCATAAGTTATATTGTGATTAAATGGTCATTAGAAACAGACGTAAAGGAATCTTTAAATAGCTTACTAAAATACTTCAACTTATCTCTATCTTCTTGCATTATCATGAGCTGAGCAATACATACATTCACTTACTGCAACTAACATCATATGCATAATAACCAGTAACAATAAGCAAATACAATCACATTCATACAACACATAACACGCAGATTTAACGTGGTTCACCCCCCGGATGGGAGTTACGTCCACCAAACTGTGCTTCTATTATATATCTTGAGGGAAGTTAGCACAGTCTGTTGCACTGCATATGCAGCGCGAGATCTCTTCTAGATCTCTGGTCTATCTTTATCTCTATATTGCCTTTCTTTCAATAGATCCTTCCCTCTCTTTCCTCTCTGTGGATGGTTACATACAGACTCAAATGACTCACAGACAAGCTAGGTGTCTGGATCGTTACAACACAATATGCCTGACTGAATCCTGAGTCTACTAAAAAATACTCTACTGACCAACTAACGACTCATCCTACGAGCCAACCAACTGGCTAACTGACTGATTAGCTAACCTTTTCAATACAAAATGCAAGCTTTTATAGGCAGCCCGAAGGTCTCACCATTACAACACTGTGGGCCTGTCCCAACAGTAAACCCATACCCTAATTAGTAACAGTCGGTCCTCTCTGTCCTTGAGGTAGCCACTTCCCGTCACACCACAGCTCTCTGCAGTCTTCCATGCTTCCCAGCTCTGACCATGGGTACTATGCACCGCTTCTCTGCGTTCTGTCCTTCGCCTTCAATGCTTGAGCCTCGTTGCTCCTTCTTCTTTATGAGGGTCACTGAGCCCTCCTGTCTTCCGCCGCTGCCTTCAATGCAGTGGTTGAGCTTTCTTCTCTCGGCCGCTCGGGTACCATTGCCTTCTTGACTTTTCTATCCCAAAAGTCATGGTTTCCGGCTCTGCTCTCCAGCTGGAAATGTGCTACGGCGTCGTAGCTCTGGCTTGTCCTCTTTCCGCCAAACTATATCTTTCCTCCAAAACTATATCTTTCCGCCAAAACTAGCAGCTTCTTCTGTAGCTGTGGGACCCTGCTCCAACAATCCCCTGACACTTACTTGTGGCTCGCCCTCAAGCCACCTGGAACGGGCTTATCCTGCTACAACTTGTCCTTCGCCTCCTGCGAAGTGCGCTGTAACCTGCCTTGAAGTACTGCGACTTCATTCTTCATCTCCTCGGCACGTTCTTTCTGGAGTTTTGGTAACTTAGTTCGCTGGGCTCTCTTATCCTTTCTGCCCATAGTCACGGTTTCGCTTTCTTCGCTCTTTCTTCTGTATGAGCGCTCTAGTGTTTGAGAAGTGTTCCACAGATATCCTTTCCTTTTTATCTGGGTTAGAAATTTTATCACAAGGAAAATCTGTATCTTCCAGCCTTCTCAAACATTTCCTTCCATCTAGAGCCTCGTGGATGGAGAAGAAGCAACCCATGAACTCCTCTCCGAGAACAAGCCTTTGTCCTCGTTCTGGAAGTCTCCCCTCCGTTGGTTTTGCAGTCTTCTTCCACTTCTCTGCTCTTCGAAGTGGGCCAGATCCACATGCTGCCTCTGACCCTCAGGTTTCTGTTTCAGTATCTCCACAGTCTTTCGTGCCTCTCTTAGCTGATCAGATAGGTCAACGATTTTCTCCCGTTGCTTTCTTTTTCTCATTTTTACCTTTCTCCTAGCGGGAGATTTCTTCTCATCAGTATTCGGCTCTGCTTTCTTATCTTCAGTGATCGGCTCGGCGTCCTTCTTCTCCTTAGCAGAGACTTTAGTGACAACTTCTACTTCTGGTGCTTGACTCTTCATCCTTAGCGACTGTCGAACTTGTGCTGTCTCGATTTTCACAACCTTGGGTGGTGTCGTCATGGAGAACACACGGCCAGTACGTTCTTTCTAATCTTTAATTCTATAGGTTCGGTCTCAGTCAGAATTCGCTCGGCTCAATACTCTGGGCATGCAGTGGCTTCGAACTCTGGAAGTCACTGTACTCTGCAACTTAATTGGCTCTGCACAGGGGACACTTAGTACTGCCTTGCATAGCTCTCGAGATTTGGCAACTGTACCCTTCCTACTTGAAGAATGTCTGTTTTTATGCCGAAGGCATACTACCGGACGCAACGGTTCTCCTGGGTCAACGCCATTGGTCATCATAATTACTTGGACGAGACCGTACCCGTCATTCTGATCTGTCATAATTGCTGAGATCTGATCACGTGTCCCTCAAAGCGTGCATATCCAGGCACC
>LPNX010051214.1:278794-328096 GCA_001517045.1 Pseudotsuga menziesii
CAGAGCCATTTGTTGATTGCATGGGCAGACTCGGGTTTACTCTAATCAATCAACAAACCCCCTTAACTCACTGGCCCTTTCGGCGACAGACCGCGGAGCGATATGAAGTCTCACCCGAAGTGAATCTAATGGTTTGGCCAAGACTCAAGTGTCTTGGACCAGGTTCTGCACATCCAACTTTTCTTCTCCTCCACTTATGGGTCGCAAGGTCAGCTATATCCGCGCATCGCACATCCTCTTCTACTCGCAGCACTTCTAGTCCTGTGATTCCTCTCCACGCGCAAGTCGCGCGGTTTCTTCCCGCGTCGCACGACTTCCACTTACTCACAATATTCCCAACCTTATCACATCTCTGTGCACCACAAGACACCCAACCTCCCCTCAACGCTAAGCCCTCAGCTCGCAGTATCGCGCACCACAGCTCCTCTGCCGGTGCGATATCACCTCTCTGTGATATCTTACCACTACGACTTTGCACTCTTAGCGTTGACTATGTCTCGGTGCAAAACTCTACTTCTCAGAAGTTATATTGTGATTAAATGGTCATTAGAAATAGACGTAAAGGAATCTTTAAACAGCTTACTAAAATACTTCAACTTATCTCTATCTTCTTGCATTATCATGAGCTGAGCAATACATACATTCACTTACTGCAACTAACATCATATGCATAATAACCAGTAACAATAAGCAAATACAATCACATTCATACAACACATAACACGCAGATTTAACGTGGTTCACCCCCCAGATGGGAGTTACGTCCACCAAACTGTGCTTCTATTATATATCTTGAGGGAAGTTAGCACAGTCTGTTGCACTGCATATGCAGCGCGAGATCTCTTCTAGATCTCTGGTCTATCTTTATCTCTATATTGCCTTTATTTCAATAGATCCTTCCCTCTCTTTCCTCTCTGTGGATGGTTACATACAGACTCAAATGACTCACAGACAAGCTAGGTGTCTGGATCGTTACAACACAGTCTGCCTGACTAACTCCTGAGTCTACTAAAAAATACTCTACTGACCAACTAACGACTCATCCTACGAGCCAACCAACTGGCTAACTGACTGATTAGCTAACCTTTTCAATACAAAATGCAAGATTTTATAGGCGGCCCGAAGGTCTCACCATTACAACACTGTGGGCCTGTCCCAACAGTAAACCCATACCCTAATTAGTGACAGTCGGTCCTCTCTGTCCTTGAGGTAGTCGCTTCCCATCACACCACAGCTCTCTGCAGTCTTCCATGCTTCCCGGCACTGACCATGGGTACTATGCACCTCTTCTCTGCTTTCTGTCCTTCGCCTTCAATGCTTGAGCCCCGTTGCTCCTTCTTCTTTATGAGGGTCGCTGAGCCCTCCTGTCTTCCGCCGCTGCCTTCAATGCAGTGGTTGAGCTTTCTTCTCTCGGCCGCTCGGGTACCGTTGCCTTCTTGACTTTTCTATCCCAAAAGTCATGGTTTCCGGCTCTGCTCTCCAGCTGGAAACGTGCTACGGCGTCGTAGCTCTGCCTTGTCCTCTTTCCGCCAAACTATATCTTTCCGACAAAACTAGCAGCTTCTTCCGTAGCTACGGGACCCTGCTCCAACAATCCTAACGAGGCTTGGTTCCATAAGACCCCAGAGAAAATTCCAGCCTTCGATGTCGGACGAGAAAAAGGAACATTTATGGAAGCTAAAAAAAGACTTTGCTGATCCGAGAACATCAGTAGCAACTTTGCAACAGCATCAATAGCAACTACAGTTTCAAGAAGCTTCGCCAGATCAAGTAAGTACAATGACATCATTTTTACAGATTTGTATGAAGCTATTAAGAAATTAGAATGATTTGAATGAGTTACATAAAATTATTGTGTCTTGTGAACCTCAGTGAAGTTTTGATAGAGGAAAAACTAGTAATAGAGTTAGAAGTACTGGAAGAGAAATGAGATTGCATGCTCAGATAGAAGATTATGACATGACTAATATCATTTTAGACCTAGGATCAGAAGTGAATGTCCTAACTAAGCAGACATGGGAACAAATGGGAAAACCTATGCTTGAATGGTCCCCTATACAGTTGAGATTAGCCAATCAGAAGAAGATTGTGCCCTTGGGAATATTCCCTAGTGTACCAGTGGATATTGATAGAGTCAGTACCTTAGCAGATTTTGAAGTCATTGAAATAATTGATGATAGCAACCCTTATCCAACATTACTAGGAATTGAATGGGCACTAGACAATGCTACAGTAATCAACCTTAAGAATAGACAGATGACTTTTGAAGGAAAAGACTTGAGAGTCATAGTACCGTTGGACCCTTCTCAAGGAGAAAGATATACAAATCCAGTCAGAGATGAAGATCAGGATATTTTGGATCATATTCACAACATCACAGCTAAAGAAGAAGACTATGTTAACACTACTGCTGAAGGAATAATGGATTGGCAGTGTGACAGTTCTTGCATGACTGATTCAGACGAAGGCCTAGAGAATTGGCAGGATTGACTTTATGAGCTACATGGACATCGATGTGCAAGAATTACTAAGTCTATCAAATGGGTTGGCTCACAGACAAGAATCTTACCTACTTTTGATGGCTTGACAGACCCAGAAGATTTTATTATACAATTCTTAGAACAAGTACCAGATTCACAGAAAATAGAGACTCTAGATTCAGTATTCAGAGCCACAGCTACCAGATGGTGGAATGGTCATAAAAAGTATATTCACAGTTGGAGTGCCTGTCAAAAGTTTCTTCGCCTGAGATTCATGGATCAACCTCAGGAGGTACGAAGTAGATTTAATGGTAAGACCAACCCTCAGGAACATTTGGAGCAGTGTTATGAAGCATGGAAGCATGTACCTTGTGAAGAATGGGTACATAGGTTTGTACACACTCTGGAACCTGTAGCAAAGAACTGGTATGCAGAGGTGTAGCTTCGCCATGGTACTGTAAGTTGGGTTATCCTTACTGATAGTGTTTTGCTCACATTTTCTATTACTGAGGTTTTCCCTGCTTTGGACGCAACTATTAGGTTGATCCATACTAAGGTGTTTGATGATAAAGAAATAACCGAGTACCAACCTGATTGGAAGGAACAAGAAGCTAATGTAGTAGAATGCTATAACCTCGCCATTGATGAAGACGATGACCCTCGCAACATTAATATTCCTGAGTCAGAAGGACATTGCGAAGTACATGGACCAGCAGTCGAATCACCTGAAGTAACTCAGCCCTTGAAGACAAGGAAAGTAAACATTGGATCAGAAGAAATGCCTAAGTACGCTGCCATTGGCGATTATTGGGACGAAGAAATGGTGAGCAAAGTGACTGAACTCCTCCATGAGTATTAGGACTTATTTCCGACAAATTTCTCAGAAATTAAAGGTATCCTTGGTGATATAGGAGTGATAAAAATCCCATTGAAAGCTGATGCGAAGCTTGTGAAGCAGCACCCTTATAGGCTGAATCCTAGGTATAAATAAAAAGTCAGGATGGAGCTAGATAAGATGCTCACTGCAGGAATCATTGAGCTTTTCGAAGAGTCTAAATGGGTCAGCCCTATGGTAGTACAAGAAAAGAAGACCAAGGGAGAAATCAGAATCTATGTTGATCTGAGGAAGCTGAATGATGCCTGTTTACATGATCCTTTTCCTACTCCCTTTACAGATGAATTTTTAGACAATGTCGGAGGTCAAGAAGTGTATTCCTTCAATGATGGATTTTCAGTTTACCATCAGATCAGAATTTCTCCAGAGGATCGACATAAAACAACCTTCGCTACAAAAATGGGATCTTTTCAGTATATTGTTATGCCCTTTGGATTGAAGAGTGCACCTGCTATGTTTTCCAGAGTAATCATATCTGCATTTAAGGAATTTATTCATAAGTTCTTGGAAGTTTAATTTGATGATTGGACTATCTTTGGGTTATTGAAGGATCATATGACCAGTTTAAGACTTATGCTAGACAAGTGTAGACAACATCATATTTCATTAAACCTGAAGAAGTGTCTCCTTTGTGCACCTTTTGGAATTCTGCTAGGTCACATTGTATGCAAGCAAGGATTGATGGTGGATCCTGTGAAGATAGCCATTATTGTGAACTTTCCACCTCTGAAGTCTGTTAAGCAACTTCACACTATGCTTGGTCATACTAGATATTACAGGAAATTCATTAAAGGATATGCTCAGATTATAGCCCCCATGGAAAAGAAATTAAAGAAAGATATTAAGTTCGAGTGGAAACCTGAATGTCAGGAAAGCTTCGATATTTTGAAAGAAAAGATGGTAACTGCCCCTATCTTAGTCTTCCCTGACTGGAGTAAGGAGTTTCATGTTCATGTCGATGCATCTTCCATTGCTTTAGGTATAGTATTGGCTCAATCAAGTGAAGGTAATATTGATCACCCTATTGCTTTTGCAAGTAGAAAATTGTCCACAGCAGAAAAGAATTATACTACAACAGAACGAGAAGGTCTAGCTATGGTTTATGCCTTGCAGAAGTTTCGACATTATTTGTTAGGATCTCATTTTAAGATGTTCACTAACCATTCTGCTTTGAAGTATTTGGTTAACAAGCCTGTGTTAGGTGGAAGGATATGTAGATGGCTGATTTTGTTTTAGGAGTATGACTTTGAGATCATAGTTAAGCCAGAAAGACTTAACCTGGGGCCTGACCACTTGTCGAGGCTTGAGTCATGAGAAGAGCCCACTAGTTTAGACGAAGGTCTTCCTGATGCCCAGTTGTTTTCCATCCAGATGGTCAATGACTATTTTCAGGATATTGTTCAGTACTTGTCTACAGGTTTTGCACCCTCTGAGATGACAACATAGCAGAAGAAGCAGCTGGTGGTTAGAGCAGCTGACTTTACCTTGATAGCAGGACAACTATATAAGATGGGACCAGATGAAATACTGCGCAGATGTGTCCTGGAGCATGAAAAGCCATTGATTTTGGCTGAGGCACATTCTGGAGCAACAAGAGGCCATTATGCAGGAAAAGCTACGGCACATAATATTCTGACAGCTGGATTGTGGTGGCCTACGATTCATAAGGATGTAAGAGAGTATTGCCACAGCTGTGATATCTGTCAGAGGACAGGAAAACCATCTAGGAGGGATGAGATTCCTCTGGTTCCACAGGTAACTTTCCAAGCATTTGACAAATGGGCTATTCATTTTGTTGGACCAATCAATCCCCCTGCAAAGAAATCTGGAGCAAGGTACATTATTACAGCAATTGATTACCTTATTTGTTGGGCCGAAGCTCAACCTGTCAAGGACTGTAGCGCTACTATAGCTGTGAAGTTCATATTTGATAATATCTTGTCGAGGTTTGGGTGTCCTAGAATTCTTATGAGTGATCAAGCATCACATTTCCTGAATAAGACTATTGAAGCCTTGACCGAAGAATTTCAAGTGTATCATCAGAAGAGTACTGCCTACCATCCTCAAGCAAATGGAACTGTCGAAGCCTTTAACAAGATCCTTGAGCACACTCTGACGAAGGTTTGCAATGTTAACAGAAATGATTGGGATCTCATAATTCCAGCAGTATTATGGGCTTATAGAACCACTTGCAAGAAGTTGACAGGCCATACACCTTTTAGGCTGGTATATGGACAGGAAGCAGTTATGCCCATGGAGTACATTGTTCCTAGCCTCAGAATATCTGCCTTCACAGGGATGGATGACCCAGCTGTGTTGAATGAAAGGCTGGCAAAGATACTGGAACTAGAAGAAGACAAATTCATTACAGGCTTCCAGCAGCAAGTACAAAGAGCTAGAGAAAAAGCATGGCATGATAGACACATTAAGAAGAAGCATTTTCAGAATGGTGATCTTGTGCTCTTGTACGATAGTAAATTCATAAAGTTGCCAGGTAAGTTGAAGACACATTGGAAAGGGCCATACATAGTTCAGAAAGTTACTGATGGTGGTGCAGTTCAGTTAGCTAAATTGAATGGAGAAATTTTTCCCTCCATGGTGAATGGAAGTAGATTAAAGAAGTACAGGGACGAGCCTGTACCCCCTGATCAGAAGTAATACCAAGAAGAAGAGTCTAAGTACCAAGAACAATTGAAATTAGGTACTAGACTATAATAAATCTGTTCTCAGAGAGCTTTGGGAGATTGTTGGAAAATTTATGAAGTGTCGAAGGTTGTGGAAGAAATTCTGTCATGGGTCGAAGTTCGAAGTCTTGTCGAAGCCTGTGTCAGGATGTGTCGAAGGTCCTTATTATGGCGAAGCTGAAGAAGAAGAGGAGTCAGTCAAGACCATCTCAGACCCTCATCGCCCAGATAAGCACAAGTCCCCAGAAGCGGAGGAAGTTACTAAGCCTCAGCCCAGAAAGAAAACTAAGGCGTCGAAGGGCAAGAATATCGTCGAAGAACCCGCTTTGACGATTGAAGAGCTTGATCAGGCTCTAACGAAGTCGACAGAGGTATTATCCAGTAAATGGGCAGAGTTTGCAGCTACACATCTTGATGCGCTCACTAGTGTAGCACAGCGAGTTGCAGAACTTAAGGCGTTATTGGAAAGAACTGCGACAAGCACTACACCAATTAGTGCCCCAGTAGGCGCACAGCCAGATACTAGACAGTGGCCAGCCAAAAACAATAGAGGAAAAGTACCAAGTGCAGCCCTTATAATAACTGATGCAACATCTCGATCACAGATGAGCATGATAGTTGAGATCGATTACACCAAGTTGTCTATGTCGGAGCTGCATTTTTGTCAATTCGCACTCATGAAGGAGATCTGAGAATGGGATAGCTACACCCACATGCATTTAGAGAATACCACGAAGTAGAGTGAGAGCCTTGAAGCGCAGTTGAAAGAAGCTGAACAGAAGAATAGGGAAGCAGAAAACAAGCAGGCTACACTAGCATGAGTATTGGATGAGGCGTGTCGAAGTCTTCCTGACTTTGACATGCAGGCTGAAGAAGAACCGGAACAAAGAATAGTCAAGATGAAAGACTATGCACAATAGTCTCGAAGCCAGATAGAGAATATGCGAGCAAAACATGAGGCCCAGATTGTGGAGCTTCAGCTTCTCCTTATTCCGGAGAGTCCACCAGAGGTCAGGGAACAACATCGCAGAGATATTCAGGCCTCAGCAACGAAGATCTCAAATCTTGTCAGTAGTGCATCAAAGCTGCTAGACGAAAGTGTCGGGGCCTGGGAAAAATTGCAGGACAACCCCGAAGTAGAAAATTTGCAAGAAACCATCAAGCAGCGACAGACAGAGTTGAATGCAGTAAAAGCAGAAATTAAGAAATTGCCTCCTATGCAGAAGATGCTTAAGGTGAAGCATAGTAATGAGCTCCAACGAGAAATTGAGTCTTGCAGAAGAAAAGAAACACTGTTAGTGAGCTCTGTGTAGCCCCTCATTAACGAGGCCTTCGAGCTGAGCACTGCTATGGACAACCAGCTCAAAGTCTTGAAGGAGTATGATGTGTTTGTATAGGAAAAGGCCAAGGAAGCATCTGCAGCAACACTACAAGAGATAGTGGAGAAGGAGTAAGCAGACGAGGATATCATGTGCAGCCTCAACAAGCAGTTTAATATCTTCGCCAACAAGATTCTTGCACCCAAAAAGCAGCAGAGTGTCCCGGGACGGGACACTAGTGAGTCTTAGGGGCCTATTGGGGCTCGGACCTTGAAGGTCCTTAATTTTGGCAACTCCTCAGGTTTGGTGCGAAGCTTGTAAGCGGAGTTGTGGTCCAAAATAGTCTTAGGGGTTTCGGGGTTGGGTCGAAGCCCCTCTTTTTGTAAATGTCCCATGGTTTTTGGGTACCCATGGTTTTTAAGCCCATGGTTTAAGCCCATGGTATTGTAATAGTGCACTTGTATAAATAGGCACTTATGTAAAGGATTCAAGGGAAATTGTAGAAGCTTTTATGATGATAATGTGATGCGAAGAAGCTAAGGTCTATTTTTGGGTTAAGGTTAAGTCCCAACTGAGTGCGTGGACGACCTCTGTAGCTGAGTGCGCAGAGAATTTTGGAAGAAAGAGTCTGCAGCTAAGTGCGTAGTTTTGGGTTGTTGAGAAGATCTACAGCTGAGTGCACAGATCAGAACTGTGTTGTTTGTAAAGAGTCGAATATAAACGCAGTTCTGTGGACGTAGCCCCTACACTGGGGGTGAACCACGTATATCTTGTGTTGTGGTGGTTCTTTTTATTTCTGTTCCTGTTATGTTTTTATGCTTTTGATAAGTAGATGAATGGTAAAGTAAGATAATTTGCTAAGTATTAACTTTGTTGTGAATTCCCAGTTAAGGGTTAAGTAAGAAACTATCTTTTTATCTAAACTATGAAGCTATTTAAGTGAATGTCGAAGCTCTATATTGTATAATTATTCTTTGTTAAGGCTAAAGGTACAGTAATATCCCTCTTTCACCTCTAGAAACCTGATTCTGTGGCACCCCATAGTTGTTTCGGGTGAGACTACAACCTGTTCATAGGTTGTTGCCGAAAGGGCCAACACTGTGGGTCTGTTTGTTGGTGCGAAGATAAAAGTATAAGAACCCGGGTCTGCCCCAGAGGCCAACACAAGGCAGATCCATGAGAGGAATAAACAAGCATGGATACTAGAATACAGCGTAGATCCATGTGATAGAGGACTCAAACTTGGACATAGCTACCGGACATTCAAGGTAGATCTATGTCATACAGACACAAATTTGAGCATAGCCATGACCATACAAATGTGGATCCATGATAGATATACAAAACTCTATCGCAACTTGGGGAAAGCAATGAGCGCCAAAAAACTACCTAGGGTCTTTGTCCCATCTTCCACAAAGTACGATTCTATCCATGTGATTACAATGATCTGAAGTCGAACATGGTAAAACCACTTGATTACCGACCAATCATTGTGAACCGTTAACAAGTGCGAGGGAGATCACCATTGATGTCAATGATTCCCAAGGTACCCTAGTACAATCTACTGAGTGCGAATAGATTTTTTGATTTCGAACACCCAGTCGATTCTATCATTGAGGCATACAGATATCAAGGTACTAAATTTGTTTCTAAGACTATTTCCCAGATGATGAGCTGATGTCGACGGGAATAGTCTCGTCGAAGGAGGGCCATGATGAGTCCCACATCGATGACACGAAACTCGGAACAAAGTTCTGGAATGATGCGAATAAGGTAACCATGAGACTGACTCAAAAGTACTAACATAGAGACTATTTTGACTGCAGAGGTAAAACTTCTTCAACTTCCCTTTGAACATCGGGCGGCACGACAAAATACTTGGCAACATGACTAGACCAGACAAACACACAGTGCGACGGTGGACTATGCAGTCTTTTGAAAGACTCAAAGGAGTGACATGAATCATGAAAGTGGATCATCACGGAGATCAGCTGAATACTCAATTGACTGAAATGATATGCAGACAAGTGTCATGTTCAAAGGTAATGACAAACTACTGCCATTTATTTGCAAAATGATTCCCTTCCCATTTTTCCCATCATGGTTGATGAGTAACTTTTTTGGTTTTACGAGTTCAAAGAGGGTAGAAAATACTCGTTATAGCTCATCCGAAGACAAGTACAAACTCATACGTTTTACGAACTTGAGAGAGGAGGGGTTCATTCCCAAAAGAGGGTCTCTCAATGTTTAATTTTAATGAGTCCAATGAAAGAAAACTAGGTATCGTTCATGTTTAGAGAGTCTGAACGACCACGAAAGAAGACTCCATAGGGTCCTTTTTCATAAAATAGTTCACTTGAACCGAAAAATTGATAACCTACCATCAGATGAATTACTCTTAAAATTCTTTAATGAGCATGAAGAAGAAAATATCACTCGACAATCTTTTCATATTTAAGGAGCCCAAAAAAGAGTTTAAAGAAGACTCCACTAGGTCTCTTTTCACGATGAGAGATTTTACGAGCCTGAAAAGAATCAGAAATGGACTTGGACCTTTGATGCTAAGTTTCAAGAGCGTGACCAAAGTGTCGCAATAAACACTCAAAAGGAATTTTTTTGTTTTATGGTAGTACGAAAAAGTCAAAAACAAACTCCCAAAACTTTACTACTACTGCTCTTCTGTCCTGCACTGACTCGAAAAACAAGTGTCAAATGCTCATTAAAGGATTACGACTGATAGATTTTGAGTAATGAATGATTTTAAAACAAAACTATAACATGTTAGACTCTAAAATGTATATAAAATCCATGTAAATAGTAAAAAATCAAAACATTTTACCATTTACCCATAGTGGAGAGCCTTTGGAGCATTTTCTTGGCTAGATTTTCAGTTGTTGATATCAAGAGCATCCACCATCGGATTCACACATTGTCGGTTCCAGGTAATAGCCTAGACCCTACTCTTTCATTTCATAGCTTCAATTTTGATTTTTGGTGTTGTTTTGGGCTTATATGGCGAGCCCTAAAACCATGGAAGCGGGCGTCACTCTTATCCCTTGCGGGATAAGTGGTACCCCGCTCGAACCGCGCCGAAAACACTGCGCACAGGAAGTGCTACTACCTATCCTCAATGGGAAATAGGCGGTGCCGACCGTGGATATATATAAATGTATGCACAAGGAAAATTATCTCATTTTTGTCGATTTGAATGATTGGGAATGCTTCTAATTAGTCTTGTGATGGTTTTTGACAGGTTCTTATTGATAAAAAATGGTCATATGGAAAGAGAGGCAACACAACAATGATGATGCCTTTACCGAATGAAATGCTGGTTGCATAGCCACGTTGAGAGACTGCAGACCCTTAAAGTTATTTCACACACCCAGTATGGTATCGCATGAGTCACTAATAAAGCATATACTCCAGATGTGGAACGGAGCAACAATATTTTGAGGTTGGTGGTCACATATTGACAGTTGAGGTAGAGGACATCTACTTCCTGACAGGACTTTCGAGTAAGGGTGCTCCCATCTCTTTGATTGGTTCCCGTGAGGGGGACATTACTACACAGGAGTTGATAGACCGCCACTGGATTCCTGGGACCAGGACATCAAGGAAGAAAATTCCCATAAAAGCAGTGGTGAATGGCCCTTTACGGACTGTGCTGTTTACCATGCAGAGAGTGGAAGGAAGCCAAGGGGTACACCAGTATTCTATAGTGCATATGCTCTATGCCATAGAGGCCATGGCGCCTACAGTATTCAACTGGGCGGGAGCTCTACTTCCGATCTTCAAGGATCAGTTGACCAAGTGTCGGTAGGGGGAGATGAAGCAATTTGGTTTCAGCTCCATTCTAGCTTGCTTCTTTTTCAAGAGGGTTCCATAAATGAGATCCCAAGAGGTCTTTACATATTTGAGGGCACGAGACCCTTGCATGTAGAGGTGGGTCCAGATTATGGCCCGTACTGGAGTGGGTAGAGGCAAGGTAAATTTTGGTGACCCATTCTTTTGATGGTTGAGAGATCAGCTCCTTATGGTGGAGGACTATGCATATGTGGGCATTGACTTCAGTTGTGACCCTGACCTACTACTCCCACCTAGTGGACAGTGGGGTGATATTGGTAAGAAACAAAAGACCCTAAAATGGAAATAGTGTTTTTATGTTTTTATGTTTGATATTTTTTATGTTTAGTAACGAGACTTGAATGTTTTTGATGCAGACGTCGAAGCAGCACGACCTGGGGGAGCCTTCCCACTAGACAGGTGAGTTGGAGCCTATTTTATACCACAGGGTGACGATGTGACAAGGGAGTTAGAGGAGAACTTGCATAGTTTGACTCTAGACATCCCGGACGCCTCGATCGATGACCTCCCACTAAGGTATCAAAGGCCTAGAGCGAGAGTACTGGGTCATTTTAGCAGACTGCTACGTAGAGTAGCCTGAGTAGTGATGTGTTACCATGAGCATCATTAGACGATGAGTGCATGATGTATCCACTAAAAGTTGATAGCTTCAAGACTTTTGTATGGTGATTTTTTACCTGAAATCCTACGCGCTTCAAATGAGGTATCGTGACTTCTTTTTTTTGTAAAACATGTTCATATATATATACAGACTTCTACTTGGTGTTTATATGTCTCAAATGGTGAATGTATTTTACATGAGTTTTATGTGTCTTTTATAGTTTATTTACAATGAAACATGTTTGATTTTCATGTCATGAATGGGCAATATGCTAATCTAGGATGTAATTAGCCAATGAGTCAACAAATACATTATGTTCCCTAGGGATATGCCTATAGGTGATAGTTTCAAATGACCTTTCTAACAAACGTACTCTCCGGAAGAGACGGAGAAGCACAGGATTCCTAATGGTATAGACATGGTTTAGATGACAAACCACAAGTTGTGAGTCCATCAAGACTACCAAGTTGCAAACATCTTGGGAGGAAACTTTAGTAAGAAGACCTATGACTGCTTGATACTTGTCGATATCCTTGGTAGCGGGACCAATACAAACCACTCCTAAACTGACCAAATTGTAAGCTGGGAAATAGATAACCTAAGCAGCTGAGGTAAGATTCAAGGTGTTGTGACAAGCACCATCAATGAAGCCGTAGAAATACATTTGCTCTGCATGACCAAAACATGGTATAAACAGATGCGGACACTAAACTCAAAACCACATTGAAAATACTTAAGCACACTAAAAGTCAAGTAATATACATATATACAAGATACTATCCGAGAGAGATATAGGAATAGTACCTCTACAGGTACAACCCATTGCGAGGTTGTCCTAAGGGGATTCCATCATAGTCCACGAGCTCGTAGGCCCCTTTCTCTAAAACTTTGGAAATAACGAAAGGACTGTACCACATGGATTTGAACTTTCCCTTCCATAGTTTGTCATATCTCTGATCATAATTCAAAACTAGGTCACCCTCATTAAAGGCACGGGGTTGGATAGACTTGTCATACTACTCCTTGACGCGTTTCTTATGTGCCTCATTATCCAAGGCAACATCTCTTCTAGTTTCTACAAGGTTTTTCAAGTATAAAAATCTCTCTTCCTCTGCGGAAGTGTTTGGGAGAAGTTCGGCAGCAAGTTTCAAGGATGGAATCTGACATTGAATAGGTAAGACAGCTTCGATTCCATAGATAAGTTGGAAAGGTGTGAAACCAATAGCTATTTTAACCAAAGTTCTGTAAGCCCAAAGAGCGGAGAAAAGGATATGGTGCCAGTTGCATTTATGGTCTCCAACCATCCGATGAAGCATCATTTTCAAAACTTTGTTAATGGCCTCGACCTAACCATTAGCTTGTGGATAATAGGGCGTAGAGTTTTCATGACGAAAACCTAGCTTGGCACTTAGTTCCTCCATCATTTGATTATAGAAATGTTATCCGTGATCAGTAACTATGGACTGCGGGAATCTGAATCTCGCTATCACATGATTGAATAGGAAGAGAGCGGCAGTCTTACCGTCCTCTGCACACGTAGGCATGGCCTCATCCCACTTTGTAAAATATTCAAATACTACGATGATGTAACCATGCCCCCCAGCTGAGGTAGGATTACAATGCATATAATCAATCTCACATTTAGCAAAAGGGCCAACGACAATGACATGATGTAGCAGAGCAGGATGAGTGTGCTTTTTCGGATAAAAATGTTGACACGGTTGGCATTTCTTAACAACCTCATGACAATATTTAAAGACTGAAGGCCTGAAATAGCCAGCATGAAGGATTTTCTAGGCTGTATCCATCCCAGATAAATGACCGCTACATGCACCAGAGTGGCAATCATTCAACACTTGTCCAGCTTCCTAATGGCTAAGGGATCTCCGGTGAACAGAATCGATACCATGTTTATACAAAGTGTCATTCAAGATGAGGTAGTATTTTGTGTGGTGATGGATACGGTGGCGATCGTCACAGGATAGATTTGGCTGAAATCTTTGTGTTTGGAGATAAATGAGCAAATCTCCATACCATGGGTCAGTAGTGCTTATCAGGAACAGGAATTCATCCAGAAATGAATCACTCGGCTTAGATTCCGTCTAAGCATAGGGAAGATCACATGAGTTTGGAAAATACCAAGGATTTCTTTGATGTGGCTTTGGAAAATTCTAGATCAAACTCTTGTAGTATGACTATCAATCGGGAGTAATCACCCCTGAGCACCTAATGAGTCAGGATGTAATACATAGGGTTTTGGTCTACCAATAAGGTGGTTGTGCGGAGCAAAATGCAGTGACGAAATTTTTGAACAACAATGACCGTGGCCAATGCTAATTTCTCCACACATGAATATCAGGTTTTAGAATCCATAAGATTCTTACTAGCATAGTAGATCATGTGCTCCTAACCATCAAGATTTTCTTGCACCAAAACCATAGTGATGGTAGTAGTGGAGGCGGCAATATATAAGAGAAAATCCTTTGAATAATCTGGGGGGTGTATCACAGGTGAATGAATCAAAGCATGTTTGAAATTATCAAAGGCTCATTGGGATTGGTCATCCCCATAGAAAGGAGTGTCCTTCTTAAGGAGACGCATATAACCGTGTGTTTTCTCTGCAAAATTGCACACGAAACGGTGAAGAAAATTTGCCTTCCCTTGCAAAATTTGGAGTTCTAGAAGGTTGGTTGGGGCTGGTAGAGCTAAAATAATAGCAATTTTAAATGGATCTATCTGGATGCCATCCTTAGAAAATCACAAAACCTAACATGCGTCCCGTCTCAATGCAAAAAACACATTTATGAGGATTGAGCCATATGTTATAATGACGGCATCTCAGGAAAATGTCTCTAAGATGACCACGGTGGTCCTCACGTCGCTGTGAATGAGCAGGGAGGTCGTCAAGGTATAATTCAACAATATGTTTTATATCGTGAAATGCATAGGACATAGCACGTTGGAAAGTGGCTCCAGCATTTTTTAGGCCAAATGGTAATTTCCTATATGCAAAGGTTCCCCATGGGAAAATGAATGTTGTCTTGTACTGATCGGTGGGTAAAATATCAATCTGATTATAACCCGAAAAGCCATCCATAAATGAGAAGATGACACTTCCGGCACAGTTGTCAATAATTTGGTCGATATGCGGAGTGGGAAAGTTGTATTTGGGACAAGATTTGTTCAAATATATGAAATCGATGCAAAATCTAATGGTGCCTTGTTTTTTATTGACAGGGACGACGTTCGATACCCATTCCGTCAAGGGTACGGGATAAATAAACCCTACTTTGAGAAGTTTTTCTATTTCAGCTTTGATAGCTGCGGCTTTCCATGGATGGACTTGCCTTAGTTTTTTCCTGACAGGTTTAGCAGTGGGATAGGTTTTTATTTCATGGACCACAATGTATCTATCCCCGGCATTTCTTCATAAGACCAGGCAAAAATATCGCAGAATTCTTTGAAAAGCGCTTTGTATCCTTCAGATTCTTCTGCCGAGCAGTTCTGCCCAACATGAACATGCTCAAGGGTACCAAGCTTGGCTGATATGTCAATTGGATTTGTTTGAGTAATGTTGCATAGGTTTCCTTCAGAACCTATGTCTTGCAACAATATAGGAGTTTGAGGTGTGTTGACAATATCAGTGGAAAAAAGGGATGCAAAATCATGGTCTGTCGAACTGGTGTTGGGGAGGAACGAGGATCTTTGATGATGATCGTCCCAGATAGGCTCATTCATACTCATGATCTCCATAATGGACTCATTGGAAGGAAAAGTCTCAAAGAGATAATCCAGAATAGGAAGGGAGGGTTCTAACCAGTAGGGCAGGTGGTAAGGGTCCGAAGCCACTAAATGAAGTTCATCAGTGTGGTCATCGAAAAGGGTTTGAATAATGTTGTACATTTTTTCATGCGGACTCAATGAGGTGGACTCAACAATTTATTTTCCCTTTGGATCATAATAAAACGACGAAATCATATTTAATGTCACTGTGTCTGTGTTAGGAGGAGTGGACGGAAAAAACCCATAAGGGACGAATCCTTCAGCATGCCTACCCCAATCGACTGGTAAGGAGGAGGGGACTGGCCT
This sequence comes from Pseudotsuga menziesii, assembly GCA_001517045.1. Lineage (NCBI taxonomy): Eukaryota > Viridiplantae > Streptophyta > Pinopsida > Pinales > Pinaceae > Pseudotsuga > Pseudotsuga menziesii. The sequence goes on from LPNX010051214.1 coordinate 294,727, forward strand.
AACATAGGGATGTTATTAGTTGTAGAGGTAGTAACATCCGATGTATAGAAATTGAGCTATTCAATGGTGACCATTCTCCCTAGATGCGGAAATTGGACTGTTCAAAACACCGTTGAAGCAACAGCAGTCATGGCGTAAAACCAATTTCTTCCTAGAAGGAGGTTGTAATCTAACGGGGCATCTACTACTTCCACTTGAATAGAAATAGATTTTCCACCAAGCTCAACTGAAAGGGCTGGTATGAGACCATGGGGCTGGAAACCTCGTCCATCAAAGGCTTTCAGAGTCGTAGGTGATGTTACAAGCTTGGGAGAGCCAATACCTTTCCAACAATATAGGGACAAAATCGAAGTTGAAGCTCCTTCATCTAAGACAGTTCTAAAGACCTTCTTTTCGACTACTTTTGTTATGATTTGGAAAGCAAGTTTTTGAGGTAGTCTAGACTTATAGTTCTCGACATTGAAATGAATCAAATTAGTATTGTCCGGGTCTAAAGCTCCTAACGCAGTTAACAAGTTTTTGTGTTGTGTAGGACAACTTTATAGTACTTCCAAGGTAGACATCGAACATGGTGCCTGAGTGAGATCTTCAAATACATTATAAAATTGAGTAGCTCGAGCATTAGGGTGGACGCAAAACCATGTCGAGAGTAGGCTTATTGATGGTTAGGGGAACAGTAGACGAGGATTCGGAAGAACCAGTAGAGGGATCTTTTCCTGAAGAAGAATTGTCTTCTTTCTTGTCTGCGGGTTTGTCATAACTCTAACTTTGAGTTTTCAAACTAATAGTATCCGAGGACATCATGCGAATTTCCTGTAAATAACTAGAGTTTCCCTGATTAGACATGTGGTCTATCAGTTGTTGTTTATAAGGAAAAGGATCTGTGAGAACTGCAGGTGCGGGATTAGTTTTCAAAAATTGGGTGATTCCGTCCTGATGAGGACACTCTTTTGTGAAATGGTCACCTTCGCATAGCAAACATGGATATTTTTCTTTTCTTTTCCCGTTATCATTTTCATTGGTGGTTGGTTTTGGATTCCCTGGTTGGTTTCCATATTTTTTGTTTTTAGTTTTACCTTTCTTTTTATTATTGTCGGGCATTTGAATAATTTGATTGGAATTGACCTCGGCACAAACCTTGGGAATTGAAGGAGTAGGGGTGGAAGTTTGGGGTTGCTTGGCAAGTTTTGCTGCTAACGGGGACTGGATTGAACCAACAATCCCATCAACAGGGGTTTCTGCTGGTGGCTTTGCAGGATCGGTGCTTGGGCGAGGAGATTGAGGGATCAAGTCATACAAAGTTTCGAACTGGGAATAGACCAAGTCCAGATATTGGGCTCGACTAATAGCTTGCTCTTCAGTAACGACACAACCCATAGCCACATCTTGGGAAATTGGAGGCAACAAAGATTTAGTAAACCAGTCAGCTAACAACTGATCTGGGATAGGAGCCTTAATAAGTCTTCTCCGCCTTCTCCACTCATGTATATGATCGGATATGTGGGTGGAGGTGTTCTGTCACAGAGAAGTTAAGAGATTAGTACTCGTTTCATAATGGATAGGAAGCTGAAAGTGTGTAAGAAACACAGTTGCCAACGAGCCAAAATCCACAAACAAATGTTGCGGGAGTTCAATGTACCATTTCACGGCTGTACCAGTCAAAGTTCGCTGAAAGAGTCTTAAACGAACTGAATCATCCATAAGGGAGTTTGAAGAACACCACAAATGGAATGTCATGACATGGTTTTTTGGAACATCTCCCTACTTCCCATCAAATTTTGGAATGTCCGATGGTAACTTTATTGGAACGGGAGGCCACGAGGGGTATGTCGAATGGAATCATTAATCAACTTAGACAAATCAGGCAAGTCCAAAGTGGCTAGGAAAGGTAACTGATGATTAGGTTGCACATACTGGTAATATTGATATGGCATATAAGTACCAGTAGGACCATAAGTAGACTAATAGACAGTTTGTTTTGATGAAGAACCACCGGAATATCCTCCCACAGGGGGTTGATTTTCGGTATCAAGACCGTTAGGACCATCGGGGCCTCTGGGAGGAGGACCACTAGGGCCTTTGAGACCACTAGGACTATTGGGACCACCAGGAGGAGGACCACCAGACCCTTCGGGACCCTTGGGAGGTAGACCTCTGGAGCCTCCAGAACCACTAAGAGGTGGTCCATCAAACCCTCCGGGACCATTAGGAGGGAAGCCACTAGGCCCCCCAGGACCACTAGGACCATTTGGAACATAATGAGGAAAGCCACCATGCCCTCTAGGACCATTAGGCCCCCTAGAGGTAGGACCTTCATAAGGTGGTCCTCCGGCAGCCCTCGCAATATGTATAGGTATCCCCCCCATAGCTGGCATGTAGGACCAGTTAGGTTGCCCCCATGGCGTGAAAGTATTACTAGGATATGGAATTCCATCATAAGGCATTCTTGTAGGGTTGGGTTGATAATTAATGTTTCCTATAGGTACTTGATTTGCTGTGTAACCATACCCCCAAGAGGTTTGATTGGTTACAGGTTGTGCCCCCAAGGGCTGACCTAAACTAGATGGGGAGTTAACCACATTTGTGTGGGTAGGAGGGACATAAATTGTAGATTGATCTATACTAGAGGTCTTCCCATGACCAGCTACAATTCTAGTGACCAATAACGTAGGTCATGTCGGGGCTTGCCCCCCGGCACCAGAAGGTATTGATGAAACAGGAATTGAATATTGATCCCCAGGCGTGGAAGACTCGAGAGGATTGGGAATAGACATAATATGGGAGGTGGTTTGACCTAGATTATGTGGAGTCACAGTGCGATCTAGAATCGGTTCAATGGGTTTCATGTAATTGGCAAGTGAACGATATCCCACAGGAACAACTGCGGAACGAGGTGGTGGTGTGCCCAATATGTTGAACATTTTCTTCTTAATTTCTTTTGCATGGAGAATAGCTTCCTGGTATTGGCTACATTCTTCTTCATTTGGTGAAACTTCTTCAGAAAAGTTTAAATGGGTGCTAAATGAGGCAATGTCTTGTCCTATAGAGGTATCCCAAAATGGAGCATTGGGACCATAATCTGGACAGGCAGTATCATCAACATGACCTTCTATGGGAGAATGGAATGAAGTATTACCCCGAGAAGGTTGTTGGACCAACGGAGGTGAGTGCGAAGGATATGGATCTCCGCTTTCTGCAACCACATTTTCTCCCACTTGGGATTTGGTAGCAACTCCTTGGTCTGGACTGTCTTAGCTCAGCCAGTTTGTACAGTTCCTATCTAACCTAGGGTCTCAAAACTAGAAAATGCTCCAAAAATTTCCCTACTCAAGCTATAGTCCAAACAAGAAAAATTAAATGACAAGAAGAGTTCAGATAGTCAAGTCTCTCACCAGGATTGTCAAGATGGTGCCACTCGTGATATACCTCAAGGGTACGTGGGTAGTAATCTCCCCGAATGTTGTTTTTGGTGTATGGCTCCAAGCAAGATGGCCAAAGGGATTTTCTCAGATAGATAAGGTATCCTAGTGGGGTCTCCTAATATACGCAAGGTACGTGGGAGCTCAAATCAGTAGTAGTGTTGTCTAATGCATAATTGTTCACAAGGGGACTTCCTATATACAATCGAGTACATGAAGCACCTTTCTATATACCTCAAGGGTACATGAAAGGTCGTTCAATATATCGACAGTACGTGGAAGAACCGCGCGAGTCCTGGGATGTAATGCGGACGAGTAATGACAACTCCTACGCTTAACGATGCCCAAACACGTCTCTAGCCTATCACTCAAATTGCCATGTAAATTTTATCCTATAACTACCATTATTTTTAAAGTGGACAGTTTGGTGAATGCATGGAATTTTGACAGAAAAAGTAAAACCATGCAGAATGTAGATGCAAATATTTTACTTTACCATTCATGGTATGCCTACCTACGAGAGGGAAAGAGAGTATTTTCTTTTCGTTTTGAAAACCAAAAATTCCCAAACAACTACTTTGAACAAATCAAAATCAAATACAAGCAACACATTCCAAACTCATTTTTCTTTTTGAAAGCAATCAAAAGGGTAAGAGTCTCGTTTCCTAAAAGAAAAACAACAAGCACTCTACAGGCTAGTATGCGCTCTATTTTTTTTATTTTTCTTGAAACATAGATAGATCTAACTTAAAAATACACTACTTTTTCTTTTGGTGAGATAGTACTAATGCAAGAGAGACAAAAGAATATAGAGAACTTGAAAGCTTGTGAGGCTAATCAGAGATCCAATTCCTTATGCTCAATAATGATAATGACCTAATCTCAATCAAAAAAAATTCTTTTTTAAAAGCAAAAAAGAAGTCCTCTATGGAAAAAAAATGAAATCAAGATTCTAATCAAATGGTTTTTCTTTCAGTCTTTATAAAATATATGAAAAGAGAACCAACTGAGACCTAAGCTTTCAAAAAAAAAATCTTTCACAATCACAACCAACAAGCATGGAAGCAAATGAATAATCAACAAGCCTAATCTAGATTTTGAATTCTTCAATCAAACCAATGTTTTACCACAGAATTTTCAACCATGAGCATACATATTCTAACACACAAGCCTGACAGTGTAGGGCTGAAAGCAAACAAACTCAATTTGTTGCAAAAAATGATAAAAAAAACTAGTTCTAGAATAAGGCCTACCTGGCACCGCACTGGAGGGGTCTTGACAGAGCAGTTCTAGACGAGCACCGCTTCTGGATAATGAGACTCAAGAGGTGGCACCACTTATGACTAACAGAGTTCAGGCGATGCCACCCCTTGTTACCAACAGCACATGTGCAGTTCCTTGAATAGATCCAAAACACAAGGAGAACGAAAAATTAAATTAGAAACTGATCAGATAAAGGAAAAGATTGATGAATTGACAGTGAAAAAGAGCATATAAATTCAAAATAGTTCAGATCTAAAAGTTTCAAACCAAAATTCACTAAGTCAGATGGAAGATCTAACTGAAGAGAGTTGGAGATGGAGCCTAGATTTAGACAAGAGATCAAGGACTGAGGAAGATCAGATCAACTATGATTTGCACTGCTCCCCAGCAAAGTCGCCATATTTGTTATCAGGAATATTGCACCTTCTGTGGACAGAAGCTATTCCTCTGGTCTAAATGGTTCAAATACAGAACAAATGAGTGAATGAAAAAGGATGAAGACCTTCCCTGAATGTTGTAGACACCTGGAATACTACTAGAATTATGAACCTGTGTACCTGCAAACATATCAAACATACAAGCACATCAAAGCTACCAGAAAATCATCTACATATCCATGCTAGTGACTAAGAAATTTAGAAACATATACATGTGAAATCAAAACAACAGAAATGTGGGACGAAAATTAGCTTTGCATTAAGAATGTATGGAGAAGCTTACAACCGTTGCCTTAGTGTTGATAAGCTCCTTCAAGAGACAAACACTTCATCCCCATAAGCTCCAACTTTTATCTCTATGCCCTCCAATGATTTGGACTGGGTAGCCAATTCAACAGCATAACAATACCTCTATAGTTCTCCCCCTCAACTATGGATATGAGCTTGTATTTATAAGGCTCAATGGATAGGGATAGTTGAGAGAATGGTGGGTGAGGTGGCTCCAAGATCCTACCAAGGGGGATCTTGAGCTCAAACTAACCCATAATGATAGGAATAAGGGAGGACATGAGGCTCATGATCTAGAAGCCTCGATAAACTTTTCTTTTTCCCATTTTACCTAGGGTACTGCTTTTGTTCCATTATGATAGAGTGGTTAAGATGAGAACCACTTTAAGAACAAAGACTATATGTGGTGGCATCGCTTCTCTGTAACAAGATACAGGTGGTGCTGAGCAAGGTACCACTCATCAACCATAGGGTAAGCGTGATGCTAGGTTTTTTCAAGTAGAATTGACAAACAGAGCAAGTTTCCACTCCAAGTGTTGGGATTAAGGGCAAACATGGAAGTTAAGTATCTCATCACATTATGGTGATAGGATTTAGGTATAATAGTGGGAGTGCACCAAGGACTAAAAATTCACAAATGAGGGAAAATTTGTAACCATAATGATCAAATGCGGGAACCTGGGTGCATTAATTAGTCCAAAACACAAAAATGACCTTGCTTAACTAACACAACCTAGTTTTGGACCATATAACATAATTATAAAATAAATGAAAATGTGTCCTAGATGTATGACCATGGTACTAACGTGGTATAATGCTATAACCCCCCCGCCCCATTAAGACTAAATTAGTGTAAATACATCACAATATTGAGGTCTTGGCAACTAAGGTTCAAGTCACCTCTTACAACAATTTATTTGTCCATATAACCAAGGTAAGAAGGAAAACCTCATGGGAACAAAAACTTCCCTCAAAAATGGACATGGAGGTAAATATAATAGTGAATATGAGTAATAACCATGTTTCACCCACTCCAAGAAGTGATCTCATATAGGTTAATTTCCTCTTTGTGAAGCTCTTGGTGAAAATGTCAACAGTTTTCTCTGTAGATGGGCAATACTGCAACGATATCACCTGCTCATGCACCAAGCTCTTGATGTAGTGCATGTGTATTTCTATGTGCTTGTTCCTATGTCTCTATACTGGATTAGTGGAAATATTTATTTCACTTTGATTATCACACCAAATTACTATGGGTGAAACAAATGCAAATCCAAGTTCTTCAAGAATGCCTTGCAGCCACACACATTGTGTAGCTGCGTTCACCGCTCCTTTGTAATCACCCTCGGCTAATGAAGGGATATGGTGTGTTGTTTATTATTTTACCAGAATATAGTACCATGTGCAATAATGAATACATAACCCAAATCAGACTTGTTTTCAATAGAATCTCCAGCCCAATCAGAATCAGTAAATCCAACCAGTTCTAGTGGAGAACTAGCAACATAGTGTACCCCGAAGTGTTTGGCTCCTTGTACATAATTCAAGATCCATTTTGCATAATTACAATGTATCTTAAGAGGATTCTATATATATATATATATATATATTGCAACAACACCTACTACATAATCCAAATCAGGTCGAGAGTGTGTGAGATACAACAATCTTCCAACTAGTTTCCTATACAACGAGTTGTCCACCAATGGAGATGAACCAAATTCACCTAGTTTCACTCCTGAAACGAGTGGGAACTTGGATACCTTAAATTCATCCATATTGAAATTAAATAATAGGTATAAAAAATACCTTTATTGGATGAACTTGATCCCTATATCATATTTCTCAATCTCCAAGCCAAGAAATTGTTTCAACAATCCAAGGTCAGTCATAGAAAATTCACTATGAAAAGAGGAATTTATTGAACCTATATCATCAATGAAACTTAATTTGATCAAAATATCATAAAAATACATCACTATGACCTTCAATAAATCACCAACATGCTGCAAGTATACATTAGGATCATATTTTCATCACTCAAGGCCTAGTGAAAGAAGAAAGTTGTCCATCTTGGCATACCAAGCCCTGGAGGATTGCTTGAGGCCATACAGAGACTTATTTAACCTGAATACAAGTGAAGGATAATGAATGAAACCTTTATGATTATGAATATAAATATCCTCATGAATATCACCATAAATAAAATCACTCTTCACATCCATGTGGTGAACCTCCCATCGCTTAGATGCAACAATGGCCAAAACTAGCCTGATTGAGTCCATCTTTGAAACCAGTGAGAATGTATTTATATAGTCCACTCCTTGAACTTGAGATAAGCATTTGGAAACCAAAATTTCCTTGTACTTGATATCTGAACCATCTGCAGCCACTTTGGTCTTATATACCCACTTACATTGCACTAGTTTCCTCTTGGAAGGTAGAGGAACCAACTCCAAAGTTTCATTGTCTTGCAAAGACTTGAAATATTCTTGCATGGATGTTTTCCATATTTGTTCAAGTGAATATTCTTGATATAACTAAGAATCATATCCAACCATCATAAATAATCTCTCTGAAATATTCAATTCATAAGTGGAGAAAGCATTGTGAAATTAGATCTAGTCTTCCTAGAGTCTAGTCGATATCCAACAAGATAACCAACTGCTTGTATGGTTTTATTAGCCCACTTTCACCGAATGGTTGAGTCATGATCTGAATGCATGTCATAATCATAATCATAAATATAATAATCATAAAAATCATAGGAATAATCATCGCTTACATCATGATGGAGAGGAGGATGAGAGCATTCCCCTTGGACTAGTTTGATCTCCTGCATTGGCTCTTCTTAGAAATGTACACTCCTTTCAATGAATTTTTTCTGATATGAGGGATAAAATAGATTGTATCCCTTTGAATATTCAGCATATATAACAATAATTGACTTATTTCTTTGAGTTTTAAATTCCTTTCTATTCTTGGGAGGAATTCTAGCCCAGGCCTTTGAGCCAAAAACCGTGAAATGAGAAACATTGGGCTTGTGACCACTCCAAGCCTCAAATGGAGTTTTTCCTTCCAGTGCTTTGTGTGTAAATATATTCTAAACATATGAAGCACAATTTATGTCTTCATCCCATAGCTTAGGTGACAAATCCTTTGTCTCCATCATGCATGTTTCCATCTCTTTCAGAGCTATGTTCTTGCGCTCTGCAACACCATTTTGTTCTGGTGTGTAAGGCATAGAATGCTACATCTGAATGCCAATTTCATGACAAAGCCACTGTAAGTTATTGTTAACATAATCCTTGCCATTTCCAGTCCTAAGAACCTTGATTTTATTCCCACTCATGTTCTCAACGAAATCTTTGAACACTTTGAAAGTCTCAAAGACTTCATATTTTTGTTTGAAAAAATACACATTAGAGGAAATTTCAACTCAAAATGGGCCTTTTAACTTTAACTCAAATTCCATGTCATCATGTGTTAGCCAATGAAATTGATTTAAATTTGAAATACCGTATAGGTCTTAAACACTTTTTAAATATAAATTTGGGGATAGGTATCATAAAAAAAACTACTTTTTTTGTTTGTATTTTCGACATATCTCCTCATGTTTTTACTCAAATTTTGATCGGGAGATCTCATTGGATGCGGAATTAAATTCCGCATCCAACGAGTACCCACTCGGCATACTTTTGATAGATCCCACTACCCCAAAAACAAGAAATACCTGAAAATGTGATCATGACATCATCATCACATTTTTTTAGGTATTTCTTATTTTTGGGGTTGTGGGGTCCATCAAAAGTATACCGAGTGGGTACTCGTTGGATACAGAATTTAATTCCGCATCCAACGAGCTCTCCCGATCAAAATTTGAGTAAAAACACGGGGAGATATGTTGAAAATACAAACAAAAAAGTAGTTTTTTTCTTTTCTTCCTCCAAAATTAATAAATATTATTTTATTATTTTAACTATTATTTTATTAATTTTTTTAGGAGGCCCATTTTGAGTTCAAATTTCCTCTAATTCCCAGCAAAACATTGAGAAATTGTCTCTAAAAGTCAACATGTACCTTGAATTACCATATGAGGGTGTGGGAATAGGCCCTATAAGATATGAATGTATCAGATCAAGCACTTGGACATCCCTCCTAGCCTTCCCTTTGTCATATTTGTGCTCAACATATTTACCCACTATGCACCATTTGCAAGTGCCTTTGGAAAACTTGATTGTAGGAAGCCCTTCAACCATGCTTTCCTTGCTTAGTGCTTGAAGGTAACTGTAGTTTAGGTGTCCATATCTCTCATGCCACAACTTTCTGGTTTCATTGGCATGTGTCAGGAGTGCATTCCCTTGGGATTAGGGGAGGAAGTGAGAGAACTTATACATTCTCAAATCATGGTCAACAAAACCCACTACAACAACCTGGCCTGCAGATATTTCTGAGATCTCCACATCATATTGAGTAAATGTTACTCTCTTGGCTATACCTGTGTGTGTCATTTGATAGATAGAGAGTAGGTTTGCTACAATATCAGGCACAAACAACACATTGTTGAAGTACCCATCTTCTAGATCAATCTTGCCAAACCATTTGACTTGGATCTCTGAGTCATCACCCATGAGAATGGATGGACCATTGTAATGATGTATGGTTGAGAAGGAATATTGCATGGAATCCATGTGCCTTGAGGCACCTGAATCTATGATGAAGGATGAAGAGTCTGAAGACCCAACAACTAAAGCATGGTATCTATTCGTGTTCTCTGAGCTTGAACCTCCCTCTTTCTTCCTTGTTCCTTTTCGTAGTGGGATGTTGTTATTCTCAAGGATTTGTGCTATGATGTCAATGGTTTTCCTCATGCATGCACTCTCTAGATGCCACCCTTTGTGAAAATAAATGCATTTTTTCTTCTCTTGCTTCTTCTTCTCTTTGTCCTTTCTAGGATTCGAACCCCCATCTGAAGATTTGGGCTTGTCCTGCTTCTTCTTCTCTTGCTGCTTCAAATATTTGGATTTCTTCTTTCCTTTGGATTGATTCAAAACTCCTGTAGTAAGGGATTGATCCTTGGTGGATTTTATGGTACCCATTTGCACCAACTTGTCTTTTTCGTGATTCAAAGACTCCATGAAGTCAGCTAGTGAAGGAATTCTCCAATTTCGAGTTGTCATCTTTCCTGAGTGGAATGTGGAGAAAAACACTGACTACTTAGGGCATAGTGTTGGGCAATAGGGAAGACCCGGGTTTTATACCTTTAACTTCGCACCAACAAAAGACCCACAGTGTTGGCCCTTTCGGCAACAACCTGCGAACAGGTTGTAGTCTCACCCGAAACAGCTATGGGGTGCCGCAGAACCAGGTTTCTGCAAGGAGAAAAGGGATATTACTGTACCTTTAGCTTTTAACAGATTATAAATATAAATCACAGAGCTTAATATTCACTTATTTAGCTTCGCAGTTAGATAAACAACAGTGCCTTCCACAACCCTTTACTGGGAATTCACAGCGAAGTTATTAACTAGCAGTGATCTTTACTTATCAAATGTATAGATATTAATGCATGAAAGAACACAATAGAAACAGCACACAGAACCACGACACAAGATATAATGTGGTTCACCCCCAGTGTAGGGGTTACGTCCACAGAACTGTGTTTTATTCAACTTTCTACAAAAACCACAGTTCTGATCTGCGCACTCAGCTGCAAATCCCTTCAAGTCCTCAAAGCCGCGCACACAGCTGCAAGCCTTTGCACACACAACTGCAGATTTCCTTAATCACCCAAAAACCCTCTGCGCACACAACTGCAGAGGTCGTCCACGCACACAGCTGGGACTTAACCTTTTCTTACAAAATAGCCTTAGCTTCGCATCAATTCATCTTACACAAAAAGCCTAACCTTACTACTTTACAAGATTGCATATTTATACAGCGCACATATTACAAAACCCTGGGCTTAAACCATGGGCACCCCGAACCCTAAACCCTGGACTTAAACCATGGGTTTATTACAAAATAAGGTTTTTACTTAACCTCGACACCCCTAAGACTATTTTGAGTCATAACTCTGCTTACAATCTCCCGTAACTCCGCGGAGTTACCCATCCTAAGGACCATTAGGGTGCGCACCCCAACACATAGCTTTGAAAGAATAGGAAATATCAGTTGCTCCTTCTTTTCAATGCCACATTGTTTCAGTTGAAGCACCAATAATTTAAACTTTGTGGAGAAATCCTGGATCTTCTCAAAGTGAGTTGGGATCAATGAGATCAAGTCATTTTCAAGATGGTGTCCTATCATCTCATCAGTATTCCCAAACATCGACTCAAGCTTGAGCCATAATTCATTGGGTATAGTAAGACTGTCTACTTGGAAGAGAATATCCCTCAAGACTCCAAGAAAAAGCATCATGAATGCCTCATCAAATCTGTTGAAGTGCTTTGATTTTTCTACAACAAAGTTAGGTTCGTTCTCAGTCCCCTTGGTGACTCTATAGATGAATTTCGACCTTAGCTGGATCATCATTTCAGCCTTCCATTCAAAATAGTTGAATGGGGTAAGAAAGACATAAGTTTTTATCCATTTCTTCTTACGCACTGAGTGACAGAAACACTGGAAGTACCTGCAATGAAAACACTCAAATTTTTCTAGAAGAAACCCTAGATAGCAATTCAAACATTATGGATTTGATTTGTAGCTCCAAAAATCTATAATACCATGTGAAAATATGATTCATAGTAATATCTAGGAGCTAAGGAATCCTCACATCTCAATATATACACAAATTATGCAAAAAAATTGTGAAAAAATATTAACACATAGGAATGGCACCAATAACTGAGTTCATTATCATTGTCCAGTATGTAAATATGCCTGGAACATCATTATTAAACAATATGATAAAATATTTATCCTTCAGAGGAAAATTGGATGCATACATTTGGTCGGCTTAGATTAGACCTCAAAACCCCCCTAGGTGGACCAATGAGCTCCCTAACCACCTCAATAGTCATGAATTCCTGTAGGAACGTGGATGGAGCATGATATGACATAAATGAAGGTAGGGTAGGCATTGTGGAGTGCATGGGTGAGTTTAAGTGGCTCTAGGAAACAATAAATAGTCCAAAAGAGAAAAAAAAACCCAAATTCCTTGCATGGGCACCTCTGGTCAACCAGTTTCCCTATTTTATGGAATGTGAGTGCACCAAGGACTAAATAGTCATAAATGAGGGCACATATGTAAAAAAAATGATCAAATGTGGGTTCCTGGGTGCATTAATGTGTCCAAAACATGAAAAGGACCTTGCTTGACCAACACAACCTAGTTTTGGACCATATAGCATAAGTAAAAAACAAATGAAAATGTGTCCTAGGTGTATGACCATGGAAATAAGGTGGTATAATCCTATAATATTCAGTTATACTGACAGTGGGCACTATCAGCACAAAATTACAAAGATTCTTTATTCCCAAAGAATGCGCTATTCTAACTGACTTCTTACCCACGATCATTGAGTTGTCCTTTTCAACCAATGTAATATTATTATTTCATGGTTCTTTCTATCGTTGTTTTCATCTTTGGTCATAGACTCTTCTCTTTTGGTGTGGAATCTTCTCTCATTGTTTCTTCTGTCGCAACACTCCTTCCATGATTGCTTATATCGCAAATATTCTTCCTTGACTACTTATGTCGCAGCTATTATTCCTTGGATGCTTCTGTCGTAGCTCTTCTTCCTTTTTGCATATTCCTCTGTCATGTGACTAGAATCTTCATATTCCTAAGCAGAATTCTGGTAGAAATATGTCTATACTTTCCTAGGGCTAATAGGCCCCCAATGCTCACCTTTAGCTCACCCTGAGCCACCCTAGTCTGAAAATTTTGTTATGATGACCTTACCTTGAAAATCTAGGAATATTTTCACTATCTATGTGGTCTCCTCCCGTACTTATAATTCCTTTTTCTTCAAACTCTCCACATGGTCGGAATTGATGTGTTCCAACGTTGTAAGTATTGTTGGCTCTACTTCTTGTCATACTTTCTATTGTATAGGTTGAATAATGCATGTAAATCTTTCTACCTATGCCTGTTAGTGTGCTTCTGTTGTTTTGTTCAGAGTGTTGTGACTCGTTGCTGTAGCTTTTTCATCTTGAAATCCTTATCCATTTTCTCTGCTAAGGACAGTTTTTTCATCTCATTCTTCATCTGGGTCACCTCTATCTCAACAATGTGCAACTTCTCTGTTACTTTCTCTAATTCTTCATCGTTGATCAAATATTCCCACATCTGAGAAAATTGCTTGACTACCTTGGCACACAATTCCTCCACCTCTTCGATCTTCTTTGCAACCTTTGTTGTTTCTTTCCTTCTTTCTTCTAGTACCTCTAGGGGTGTACTGGGTGTCAAATATGCTTTCAACTCTGTGACCTTTTTACAAAGGTCCTCTATTATTTCTCCAAGTTGAAAGACCTTGGATTATGCTACCATTTCATGTGTTATTCCTTAGTATATGAAATTGATACAAGCTAGTGTTACAGTCGTGTCAAGCAGGTGCCTGTCTGCCTCCCAGGTTTTGGATTTTTTCTCGGTTTCCTTTATTGTTTTCTTTAAATTATTAATAGTATTTTTCATTCTCTATCTTTCTTAACTAATGCTCCTTCCCTGACCTTCATTTATGCGACTGCGACATTATGAAGGGCATATACCTACAGTGTAGAAAAATTGATATTAACCTGGCCTATACTTTTAGCCATATCATTTAGCTCAGGTGTCTCCAAGTCGAGTGCTTCTCCTACTAATTGAGTCTTTATTGGTGGGATAGGTATCGACACATCATTCAGCCACTCTTATGATGATCCAACTAAGTCATACGGCACTAGAGATTGTGGTCTCTAATCGAACACTACCTGTACTTATTTTCATGTGTTACAGAGCTCCTGTAGTAAGTATTTAATACTACTTGTTAGATCTATTTGGTAGTCATACATTTTCTTAATTCTTTGGGAAGTTATTTCTCCCATTTCTTGCATCAAAAGAGTATAATCATCATTGGTAATGATGACAGTTCCTACTGATTTGTTAGCTTTCCTTTTCTTATGACCTGTCGCAGATTGCTATGTCTTCTTCCTCTTATTTCCCACTCCCGGGTCTGTTGGAGTTATGCTTGATTCATTCTAGGTATTATCTAGGTTTTCCTCTGATGGATTTTCTCCTTATCCCCCATCCTTCTGTTTCTATGAATCATCCTGTCTCTCCTCTTAATTTGGAGATAACTGATCATCTGTGATGGGGACTCGCCATTCTTTCGGCAAATATTGGACAAATTCCTCAACTTATTTAGATGAGAGTTGACACTATATCGTAATCCATTGGCACTGTGGGTCTTATTGCAGCTGTAGCGGGATGTGATGGGGATCGATTGTAAACCCCTTAACAATTTCCTCAGTAAGTCTGGCTTGACATTGGACATGATATCGCAAGGCCTCTTCGTGAAAAAATAATTCTACTTTTTAAACTTTTTTTCTCTGCTTTAAGTCTTTCTTGAACTAGAGATTCTGGTAGGGAGTGCCTCAACACATCACATGTACATCTACCCCTTGATAGTTTGCTGGTTCTACCCACAAAAAAAGAAATCAAGATCAGTAGCCATGAGTAATGAAATGAGCTACCTTTCTCATGTGATTCCTTCACATATTCTTACAGTTCATTGAGTAGATATTGCAACCAATTTAGTTGAACACCGATGGCATATAAATATGCTACAACAATCGTCCATGTGGTGCACTAGTTCTACTTCATCTTTCGTGACAATTTGCTAGTTAGAACCTTGGTGGATAACCAAACAGTGTGGTCATTGATAGAGGCAATAAAAAAGGATCTGGTGGATCTGATCAGGTCATATTTGTCTTTTAACATGTTCATTAATGCAATATATTTCTCTTTTCTGGTGAAAAATGGTGTTGGTTCTAGGTCTGCAAGTGGTAGTCCCATAATTGTTGTTATAAGCTCGAAATCCATAGAAACCTTCTGGTCAATCCATAGAAATCCACCATGGATTGACACTAATAGGTGTTTAACACATGCATTCACTTCCATAATGTGACCAAAATATGGCATGTACATCAACGATAGTAAACCTTATTTGTCCAATCCTCTTTCCCATTTATCAATTTCCAAATATGGAATTTTTGTAGGTCATTATCAACAAAGGTCATATTCTTGATATTTGGAAGTATGTTCTGACTTATCCAAACTCCTTTCAGCACAGTTGGTGCTACTAGTGGGCATCATGCATTCTTCGAAATTGTAATATTGGGCACATCATCTTTTATGGGTGGAATATACGGTGGCATCATAGTCGTAGACCCTGTTTCTTCATCTTCCGGTGGTGGTGTTGCTAGTGTTTTCTTCTTGCGGTTACTAGATCGCTTAGCCATTGACAGACCATGTGGGTCTGGTCTCAACCTCACTGGAGGAAAAATTGGACTCTGTCACATTTCCCTTGCAACCACAAATTTTGGTGGAACATATACGGTAGTGTCTTCCATAATGAGTGTGGGATATGCAGTCCCGACAGCATATTCTGCAACTGTGCTCGTATTGGAAATGAAAAAAACCATACCCTGTGAAAAACTCACTTCGGATCTTTCAGTTGTAGAGGGAAATATCTCACTCAAATGCAACAAAATGAAGTGAAACTTGGGTGGAAAGGTGATAACATATACCCGTTCAATTAGTCAGTCCTTCACATGCGCGGACAATGAATGGAAAGTTGGAAGCAATATTCATCACATGGGTAGATCATCTGAATCATCATACGAAAACCGTCACTCACATGTCACATCAATGGTATTTATTGTGTCATACTGACATAAGTGACCAAAAAGCATGTCATCAAAATCGCTCGCATTTTTAAATTAATTATGGCTAGATATAATTTCTATGATGCAAGTTCATCTTGCAACAACTCTTCTTCTTCCATGATCTGTATTCAACTTTTGACCTATTTCTTTGATTGCAATAGACATATTGTCTTCTCCGCCATTTATCATTTGCGAGAGACTAGTATTCTGTGATCAAATCAAACCCAAAATTACTCTGAGGGTTTTGTCTTTTTCTTTTCTTTTGTCTTTTTTTTATCAGTATACCAAGTCGTGACTATCCTGGTAGGGATTTAGGCGACTTTCGTTCACCAATCCTTTTAAAGGTGTTCCATCTAACTTTTGTAGTTGCAATGTGCCTCCGTTAGTGATATGAATTACAATATACGATCCTAGCTAGTGTGTTTTCATCTTGCCCGAATGCTTTAAAAAAAAATTATCATACAGAAGAACAATTCCTCCAACTTGAAATTGCTTATTCTTGATGTGAAGATTATGCCATTATTTTGGTGTTCCTTCTCAATGTTTTGATGACAACTTGCCACAAAACGTTCATCTTCCAACTGTATCAGTTGTGACAATATTTCCTTGACAACACCAACATCTGCCATTTTTGTAATTGCAGCAATCCTTAAGTTGGGTACAATATATTCCATTGGAATCGCAATCTCTTTTCCATGCACTAGGAGAAATTGATTTCATCCTATCAACTTCTTACATTTTGTGCATTATTCCCACAAAAATACAAGGATTTTCTGGTCCCAGTGGTCTCTTTGAACATTGCATATATTTGTCAATGCACTCTCTATGATCTTGTTGAATGCTTCGACAACACCATTTTCTTGAGGGTGATATGGCGTTGTCTTTCTATGCTGGTTATGGGATTCTTTAGTTAATTCTTCAATAAATTGATTGAAAAAATGCGTACATTTTCACTTATCAAAATCTTTGGGAATCTGAATCGAGTCACAACATTGTTGAATAGGAACTTGGCAGCATCCGCTGCAATACAATCTCTTACTGGTGCATCTTCATCCCATTTGATCAAGTAATCAGTCACAGTAATAATATATCTTGCACCTGTTCTATGAATCTCGGTTGGATTAATAGGTCCCATAAAATCAACGTCCCATTTTTCAAATGCTTGCAAAGTTACTTGAGGTAATAGTGGCATTTCATATCATCTTGACGGTTTTCTAGCTCTTCGATAGACATCACAACTATGAAAATATTGTCGAGCATCCATATGCATGGTGGGACACCACAATATTTCTTGCAATATCTTTCAAACTGTATCTTTTTTGGCATAATTTCCACCCGCGACACCAACATGTGCTTCATTCAATATACAATACATTTTTTTGAATATATAACATGTTTGAACTGAAATAGTAAGAAAGGGAAACTCCCTCTCTAGATTAGACTGTAATTATCACAAGCAATAAGAACAACAATAATTCAAAAAAAGTATTGCTTCTTAGAACGAGAGTCGTTTCTATTAATATTTGACTATGTAGCTGTATCTTTCTTTCGATGATAGAAAACCCATGTTTGTTAAGACAATATATCTAAGGATAGATAAAAAGTAAGGGAAATTAGTCTTAATTTTAAACCCATATATAATTTTTGAATCCCAAATTTGATGCAGAGTTTCTTAACCCCAAAGAACCTTTTTTTTTTGTCTCTCTAATATGTAATGCTCTACAAAACTTTCACTTTACAGTTATCAAATATTGGATGTTGAGAAACTTCCTCCACATAGTATTAGTAAAAAAATTTATAAATAATTTTGAAGTGAAATGTTTGGAATCGCTAGGATGTGCTTCCCAATGTAGTACTCCCCTCTTCCTTTTAGTGGCCATGATAAAGAATTTTATATGAGTATATTTTACCTCAAATAAATAAAGCAAGTACTCTCCTTGTGGTAACTCTTCAAAATGCAGCGATGTAAACAAGTGTACATAAAATGTGTTGGAATAATCAAGACCCATCCCAATACTTAGGATAAAATAATTAATCATTTTGATTAATTTCCTAGGTCATGCACTAGCTAGTTTGCACCCAATTCCATTTTTGAGGTCAAATTTTCCCAAAATGACTCTTGGAATGAATTAGAAATATCCTGGATAAGATTCTTACAAATCTGCAGTCTTCCCATATTGGCAAGTGCGCGGTTCTTCTTTTTCAGGAGTTTCCAAATTAAAGCTATTTTTAAGGTAGACTGCCTTGTTTTTTTCACTAACTCACCTCCCTTATTTTCCTCATGTAAAAGCATGATAAATTAAACTTTCCATCACTTATGACCTTTACATACTCATTCAACAACTTCGTGAGCATATTGATTGATTTGGAAAGTGTTTTATGCACCTATGGGGGATTTTTACTAGTTTAGTAAGCCTGCTTTTGTACTGATTCAAGTGGCATCTTTGACATTTCAAATCCTTGGAGTATCTACATTATGAGAATCCTATGTATGTTTAATAATGGATGATTTCAATTAATAACAACAATAGCTTTTGTTTTGTCACATATCCAGTCTCCTTCTTGAGTGTTTCTTGCATATTTTCAAGTAATTTTGTGAGTTTAATTGATCTAAGCTTGGGATTAATTTCCACATGGTATCAGAGCCTTGGTAACTTGATTGTTCTCCTATTAAAATTTATTTTTCAAGGTTGACATCGCTCACTAGGAGCACATTCTATCTATGCAAGGGCGTAGTTGCTGAAGAATCGATCGATCTCAATAAATCATCTTGACTCCATTCAACTACTTTGAATGTAAGATGTTAGTGCCCGAAATTTTTCCATAATAAAAGGAGGACAAGCCAACACAATCTCTAAAATGAAACAAAGTAAAACTGTCTTTCCGTATTGTTTTGGTATGAAATTTTCATAAACAAGAGGGTAACATTAAATAAGCTAAAACAAGTACTAAATCATATAAATATCAGAGATTGAGATGAATCATATATAACAAATCAACGAGAAAGAACAAAAAAAGTGACTGAGTTTCACCCACAACCTACAAGCATCTCATGAATAAGACATTATACAAGAAATGAAATCGCACATTGAGTGATTTAACAAACCATAAATGAAACCGGTAATGAAAATAATAAGGGCTTATTAGTGATATATATCATAATCAGTCTAGAAAATTACATGAGAGTTTGAATCTTAGCTTGATACAATAGCTTTTCATCCTCCCCTTGCAAAAAACTTGAACCCTGCTCCCATCTAGTTTCTTTCTTTTATCCTTGTTACATCTAAAAAATAGTTCCTTAACTAAATAACTAACTTTTAGGTCAAATTCTCGAAACTGCAAAAACAGTTACTTAACTACATAACTAACTTTTAGATCCAGTTCTCAAAACTGCTACCTGAATGATTATTTTTCAAAATAAACTATTAACTTTACAAAAATTAACTATAAGACACCCGTCAGTAATGATCTTTAAAGATTTTTAGTTTCTTCAGCCAGAAGTGTTATCCCTTCTAAAGCTTGTGATTTTCATCTGATTCTTTGTTGCTATGTTTCCAAGTATTCAACCCTCCTTAACAGTTCTTGATTCTTCTGAGTCAAATCCTGGATTTTCTGGTTCAACTCCTGAAATTTTCCTTGAGTCTGCCTCTTCCTTTTTAAAGCTTCCTTTGAGACCACAATCATCTCCTGGTAATGTGTGTTAATATCTTCAAGATCTTCCCTTAACTTCTATTTGCCATGACCAAACCATCATTGGTTTCATTTAGAAAATCAATTTAATACTTATACTGTTTAACAATATTCTAAATATTTTCATTTTTTGAGTCTATGCATTTTCCTTCTTGAAATGAGGAAGCTTCCTCTGATAACCAAGGGATATTCAGTCTCTTGAAAATTGCATCATCATCCTCTTCATTATGCTCTACTACTACTACAGGAACCTTTTGAGACCTATACCCTTTGATACTGGAATCTTTGGGTTGTTCTACAACTGTGTTTTTTACTAAAGAGGGTTTCACAGTCAATGAATCTTCTCTCTTACTATTGACCTGCTCAAAATTTAGGTCTTCATATTCCTTCACATGTTCTAGAGACGAGGAGTCTTCTATCACAATAATATTCTCCTTAGCTAACTTTGGATTTAAAATCTTTTTCATACTTAGTCTCAACTTATTATTTTCTCTTGTTTTGGGTCTCCAATTTGATTCTCCTATCATTGCATAAGACTTCCCATGAAACTTTATTCTGGAAATTAGTAAACCTTCATTATTTAATTCAACCACTGGCTTTCCTTTAAGATTTTTTCTTGGAATTTGTATGTTTTCAGCTTCAAGCTTGGCTAGAACAAAAACATCTGTTATGTTTTCTTGAATATCAGTGAATTCCTGATCATGTTCAACTGATTTCTTTTCTTCTTCCTGTTTCAAACCTACTGCCTAAACTTCTTCTACATTTTCAAAAACTTCTATCTGATTATCTTCATCAATTTCTCTTTGCTATCCACATACAAGTTCTTCAAGCTTCTGAGCTGAAGACTCCTCTTGAGCATTCTCTTCTACTGACTCAACAATGACTTCCTTCTTCAATCTTTTAACCAGGCTGTGAAGCTTATTCATCTATCTCTTTTTCTATTGGTCCTCTTTTTCACTCTGAAACCCTAACCATAACAAGAAGGAGTCCCAAGTTTTACCTTTTTTCTAAAGCACAGTACAAATGATTAGTTTTATCAATCCATTGTGGAATATAGATTGCTTGGTATGATTTTTATGTCCCTTTACCCTACTTGACATTTTCTGCAGGCTCTTTAGAAATAAAAAGGGAAGATTCATCCTCGATTCTTGGTTTAGATGCTGTAGAAATATGATGTGATACTTGAAGATAGAAGAAAATATACCTTCACAAGTTATATAACTCTGTAAAATCCTAATAGGCTCCCTCCACTGAGGTTTGAAATTTTGTACATGCACACCCTTTCCCCAATCTGCTTCAACCTCAGGCAACAAGAAATCCTTTGAATTGAAGGTAAATGGCACTTTTTTAAACCAAAATTCACCCTCATCTGCAATGTTTGTTGCTTTAGCTATCAACTCTTTAGTCAACTAAATTTTAAGGGTATTGAACAGAACTGTATCTTTCTCTGACCCTTGGTCAAACCCATATGATACTTCAGAATGATAACCATCAATTTTTTCAAAATACTTAAACCAGCTAGCTCTCTGGAACAATTTTGCACATTCAAGAAAGCTTTTATCCCAACCCATATTAGAAGGTTCAGCCCTTTTGGTTTTACCACTCCTCTTCATCTCTCTGCACTAAACCCTGACTGTATCTTTCTTTCAAACAACTCAGGAAAATTCAAAATAATTCTCTACACAGTGGGATTAATAACTCAAAGAAATCATATTTTCCAGGATTACAATTTTTTTTAAATGTCATAAGACTATGTCAATGCTACCCCTAATCCCGATCAATAATTTTGCTATCTGAGCATACAATTATGGTGATGATGAAATAATATCCTATGTTTGTGGTATTATGTCTTCAATGAATGTTTAGCAACTCCTAGTACCTTACTCTGCAATCGTCCAAAGAACTACTAACAGGTATAACCACGATCTTTGAAGCTTCTCATAAGCCCATCAAACTCATCACTTCCTTTGAGCATGCTCAAGAATGCGCTATCATAAATACTTAAGAAATTTCCACTCTTCAAGACTTCTAACAGCTGCGATTTACCTGCAATATCTTTACCCTATCTTTCACACTTGTCATAATGATTATTTAGGCCTATACATGTATCATTTTTTATTTACAGATGTAAAAATCTCCATCATTTGCGATTTTGAACAACCCACGAGCTGATATTATAATTTTCAAGTTTCTCGATTTTCTTGTAGCGCTTTAGCTCGCGGTATTTCCCTTTTGTGCTACAAGAATTAGCCTGATATTGAATATTTTTGACAAATGGATCCAAAACAAAGGGTTAGGTACTATGATCAAACTTAGAATAAACCCTATGATAAGTTTTTTCAACTTTTCAAAAATATATTCATCTAATAATCCCATTAAACTATAAAACCAACCAAATAAAGTAAATTGACAAAGAAACAACATGAAAACAAATAAAATATGCCCAAAATTTTTAATACCTCAAAACCAAGCTCAAAATTTAAAAGAAATAAGAAAAACAATGCTTTGGAAATAACATGTAATCTAGAAACAAAATCTAGCTATAACATCTGGCTCCTGCTACAGGATGAATTCCTCCTTGTGAGGCTTCAAGAACCTATATATCAATGCCTTCTGCCACTAAAATGAACCTATCTTCTACTCTGCAAAACATCCATTGGGCTATGGAGTCTTTATTCAATCTCTATCACAATGGTATATACAGTGAAATAATAAATTTCTCCCCTCAATAGCTGTAAAAGTGTTTGAGGAATCGTCCATTTAATGGATTGGATAATTCCTCACCTTCCAAAGTATGTAATATGAAGGTATTGTTCTCCAACAGTTTTAATACTATGAAAGGACCAAACCACAAACTGTCAAATTTACCATGCTTACCTTTCTAGCATCCCATCTCAGTACTATATCTCCAGAGGAAAAGTGTTTTCTTTTATCTTCTTGTCAAACCTTTCTTTTATCTTCCTTCTGTGTATTTTATCTTTTTCTTCCACAGCTTCACGTTCCTACTATAGTTCAATCAGTGCATAAACTCTCCTTTGAATATCACTAGGTTCCTCTAGACTATCTTGAAAGAATTTCATCACTGGAATACCTAGCTAAACCGGAAAGACCACATCAATGCCATATACTAACTGAAAAGGAGAAGTTCCAATTTCTTTCTTAGTTGTTATCCTTTCTTCCCAAAGTGCATATTTTAACATGGAATCCCATGACCTTTTATTTTGACTCTGAATAAGATTCTTATTTTTTGATTTTCCTAACCCATTCCCCTGAGGGTAATAAGGTGTTGAATGATTCGATACAATCCCATTTTGTTCACAAAATGAAACCATAGCTTTAGACTTAAATACTTTAGCATTATCAGTCAGTAACCTCTTAGGACAGCCAAATTGGCTAAGAATATTCTCCTGAATAAAACTAATTATCACCTTATCATTTTCATTTCTAGTGGGAATTTCCTCCACCCATTTGGTGAAAAAATCAGTGGCTGTCAGGATCCATCTATGTTGTTCTGAAGATGCAGGGTTTATCTCACTTATGAATTCTAACCCCATTGCTGAAAAGGGGCATTTACTGCAATGGGTTTCAATGGTAAAGACGAAACCTTCTATTTACCAGCAAACTTTTGACAAGGAACACAAGCTTTGACTTGCTGATATACATCAGAGAACAGAGAAGGCCAATAATATCCAGACCTCAGTATTTTATAAGTAGTAGCCTTCCAGTATTTGTGTCCTCCATAAGCACCTTCATGTAGTTCTGAAATTACTTCCTCAACCTATGATTTGTCTAAAAATATAAGAAAAATACCTCCTAGATCCTTCCAATACAGCTGTTGATCTACTAAACAGTATTTAGTAGCTTTTAATTTCAATGACCTAACTACCTTTTTGTCTAGATGTTCAGGACATTGCAAATACAATAAGAAGTGAACAATGTCTGCATACAATGTAGATTCTACATACTGCTCCATAATATTTTCCTTCTCTTGCTCAGCTCGCAAGTATTCCTGTATAGGTTGTTCTTCCATCATATGAAGGCCTAAAGCTTCACAGTTTGAATGAGCTGATAACTTTTCTAGACCTTGTCCTTTCACCAGCTTAGTAAGCTTGATTTCTACATCATACTCCATTATCTTAGCAATCAATTTTCCTCGTTTCCCTTCACTGTCAGGCTAAGTTAAAATATCCTTAATGGCAGCATTGGGAACATAAGCAATGAATTTTGAATGCAAGACATAAATTCTGAAAAAATTTAATGCCTTTACCATTGAATAAGCTTGCTTTTCCAAGGTATTGACTTCAACTCCGAATCCCTAAGGGTCTTGCTGAAAAATGCAATTGGCTGCTCCAATCCATCATCATTTTTCTGTAACAAAACAACAGCTATTGTGTCCTGTTATGCAAAAGAAAAGGTCAGAAAATATTTCGAAAAATCAAGGCTCACTAGCACCGGTGCTTCTATAAGAGCTTGCTTTATCTTCTCAAATGAATTACTGGACTTTGCTGTCCATTTTACTTCCTAATCTTTATTCAACATAACTGTGATATGTTTAATAGTTTCAGCAAAATTTGGTATAAACCAATGCAGAAAATAAATTTTACCAATAAAAGATTGCACATCCTTCTTACTTTTAGGAAAACTGATTTTTAAAATGGCCTTGACTCTTTTTGGATCAATCCTTATCCCATCAGCTGAAACCAAATGCCCTAATAACTTACCATCCTGCACAGCAAAATGAGACTTTTTTGGATTTAGTGACAGTCCATATTTTCTGCATTGTAAGAAATTTTGTTTGAGGTGCTTTAGGTGTTCTTCATCAAACTATGAAAACACTGTAATATCATCCAAGTAAATCACAACAAACTTCTTTTTCTCCCCAACAAAGTCTATATCCATAGCACTTTGAAAGGTGGCCCCAACATTCATAAATCCGAATGGCATTTTATCATACATGAAGGTACCCCAAAGGGTAGTGAAGGCTATCTTTTCTCGGTCATATGGATGCATTGCAATCTGGAAAATCAATCCACCATTGAAATCCTTTGAGCACCCACCCACCTTTTGTAATATTTGCTCATTTTTTGGTAATGGATAATTATCTTTCAGTGAGGACCTATTCAGATTATAGAAGTATACACACAACCTTATCTCTCCATTCTTTTTCCTGACATGAACTAAGTTTGCTACCCATGATGAGTATCTAAGAGGAACAATGATTTTTGCAATAATTTTCTAACCTCTTTTTCTATGACAGGAAATAATGCAGGATTGATTCTTCTTAGTTTCTGTCTTAATGGTTTTACATTAGGCTTCAAAGGCACTTTATGCTGAATAATACTAGTGTCATAAGTTTTTAAATTTTTGTATGACCAAGCAAAAATATCCACATATTCTTTCATCAACTTAATGTACCTTTCTCTTTGCTCCACTGAGAGTGCTTTAGAAATCTTCACTATCCTGGGCTCCTCCTTTGTACCAATATTACAATCCATAACATTCTCTTCTGAAGACTACACAGCTGGTTTCAATGGAGTGTCATCTTTTGAAAAAATCCTTTCAAGGGGAACCAACCCCTTGGGAATAAAATTACTTTTCAGTTCAATGATTTTATGACCAGCAATTTCATTTTCTGCATATTCCTCAGCATTATCAGTTCCATCATCCTGCTCTTGAGCAATTAAATAATTAGAGAACTCACCAATCAATTCTAAAAATCTCTTAATCTCCAAATCATCTTCAAAAACCCTGCATCCCTTGATATTATCAAGAATTGAAGGTCTGTATCTGACCTCTATGGGGTACTTTAAATGAGTTGTTTTTGGAATCTTAAAATGAGTAGTTTCTAGAGAAAGTGAATCAATATTCTGGTTATGATCTCTAGGAATATATAAAATGCTAAATGCTATAAATAAATTATCTATCATGTCCCAAACCTCATTCCTTTATACTTTCAACAAATCCTACTTTACTTGATAATTGTCCCTTACCTGTTGGACAACTAATTCGGAGTCACCATAGATAGAAATTTGTTGAATGCCCATATCTTTTGCAGCCTTTAAACCCAATATCAATGCCTCATACTCTTTTGCATTATTTGTAGTTACAAACTCCAACTTATACATCAAACTCACAGATTCACCACCAGGGGAAATCAACAGAATACCTGCTCCTGCTCCTTCTTAGGATGAGGAGCCATCAAAATACATTTTCCACAGCTCATCTTTTTGTTCCACAAAATGCTTGACTGCTTTTTCCATCTCAACCTGTAACATACCACCTGTATTGTCATCACTGAAGTGTAACATGCAAGAGCCCAAATCCTTTTCTACAACATATAATGGATGATTTATTGGATTCCTATCATCTGTAACAATGTAAGCAAACTGTAACTCTCTATACAACCTCCTATTCTCACCTCCAAAAACAAGAATTGTTGCATATGACAAATCCATCTGCAAGGTACCCCCTACCTTCTTAGCCCATGACCTAGAAAGAAACATTCCAAATTTAGGAGCAATATCTGCCACCACAACATCCATGACGACGCTTTTCATGGGTAACTGTGTTAAATTTACTACCATATCTTTAATCACTCCCAAACATTTAACAACACTAGAATCAAATGCATATAAGTCCTGATAGGGTTTTGTGATACTTAACCCTAAAGCCTCCATAACTGCCTTAGGCATCAAATTGTGAGAAGCACCAGAATCAAGTAAACAATTGTGAATTATCTGATCATGAACATTCAATGTTATATAGAAAGGTGGAGATGAACTTGAATTCCTTTCAGATTTATCAGCTAGTGTGGAACCAATGAAAATTCTAGGATGTTCTTCTTGTAGGTTTACTATATCTAAAGGTATTTGACCAGCTACTAAACCCATCATCTTTAAAACTGAATTTTATAACAAGGATTTTTTATCAGCTTGGTAAAAGGCATTGGAATTTTAACTTTACACAACTCATTTTCAAATTAAAATTCTACATATTCTTATGCACTTCTTCAACTTCAATAACCTTTTCTGGATTGCCCTGATTCTGCCCTTTTTCCTGTGTTTGACTGCATGACTGTTTAGGAGGAAGAATTTCTTTATTTCTAGGGTTTTGAGCAACCTACGTTGGTCCTGACCTCAAATCAATAGTCCTCTTGGGTTTAGACTGGCATATCTCTGTTGTTACTTCAAGACCTAAATCATTCTCTATCTAAAAAATATTTGCATCATAATATTCAGAATTTAAATAACCTTCTTCAGTTAAAAAAAATTCTATCAATAGTTCCCCAAAATTATTTATGTCTTGATTTGTATCTTCAAACTGCTCATCTTCCTCTTCTTCTCCTTCATCATTGTCATTATTTTGGAGTGGTGGTAGCACCTTCTGATCTTCAACTTCTCTTCTCTCCCTTTGTATATCAGTATTCCTTCTTTCTCTGGGAATAAACCTAGGTGCAAACTGGCGTCTAAACTTATTAGGGTTATTAGGGTTTCTTTCCCCTTCTTGAGCATGCCTATTAGAATTCTTCTCCAATTCCAATTTTTTTAATTTTGATGTTAAAATTTTCACTAATTTATCCATTCATCAATTTTACTATCAGCTAATTGTGTTGTTGAAACTACTGGAGCAGCCTCCTTTTTACCCTTTTGGTCATAAGTTTGCTGATATGAATTCACTTTCAGTTTATTAGATGCTAGGATATTATATTCTACGTCTAATGCTGCTTCTTGCATGTTCAATAGACTGACTGGTCTTCATTCTCTCAGGTGTAAAGAAAATTCATGATCGAAAGCATTTGCATAGGTAAGTTTTGCTGAAGTTTCAAAGGGTTTGATTTTTGATGGAATTCTACCATACATCTTGTTAAATCTTTTAGAAAAATTTGCTATGGTTTCATCCTTCTTCCTCCTTAAGGCTCCAAATTCAGTAATATAGTAAGTGTGATCCTTTGTATCACCCCACTACCTCATAAATGCATCCTGTAACTCCTCTATCAAAGTAATTGAATTTGTTGGTAGTTCTTTGAACCACTTCCTAGCCTCCCCATCCAGACTCTGCAAAAACACTCTCATCCATACATCTTTTGCTTCAATGTTTTGGTTATCTGCATAACTGAGAAATGCATCCCAGTGCTCCTCAGCTATTATCTCACCTTGCCCATTGAACCTTGGAAAATATTTTTGATAATCCCCTCTAGGTAGAGCATTTAAGGGCTGAACAAGAACTAATGGAGCATGCCTAGCTGCCACCATCCTATCCATCATATCTAACGGAGGTTGTTGAGCTGCCATTATGAAGCTACTAGGGTTTGATAAAGGAAAAGGTTTGTTTACTGGAATGGTGCTTGGCTGAAAAAGGCCTTTGCTGGTTTTGATTTGAAACAATGGGATTTTTCCAGGAGATTGAGCTTTTTCCTTTTAAAGGACTGAGGATCAGTAAAGATTTGAAAACTGCTAACAGGTATAGAAGGTGTTAACCAGGATGAATCTTGTTTTTATTCTTTGGAAAATGGAAAGGGTTACAGTATGTCAAATTGATTAAGGCCACATAAAGCTATGGATGACTCTGATTTCTTAATTTTCCTAGCTTCTTTCAAAATTTTCTTTGGGTCTAAGACACCCAAGTGTAATGGTGAAGTAGGTCTCTTTCTCGTCCCAACCTTCCTAGTAGCCATTGTGAAAACTGTCTGGTGAAAAGTGGTCTAAATTATTTGATGGTTTTGTCCACCTCTCAAAACCAGATGAATAATAAGAACCTAGGGAATATATTCTTGAGCTTCATCGCTGGCAACAGCGCCAAAGATGTTAGTGCCAGAAATTGTTCCAAACTACAAGAAGAACAAGCCAACACAGTCTCTAAAATGAAACGAAGTAAAACTGTCCTTTTGTATTGTTTTGTTCTGAAATTTTCATAAACAAGAGGGTAACATTAAACAAGATAAAACAAGTACTAAATCATATAAAGATCAGAGACTAAGATGAATCATATATAACAAATAAACCAAAAAGAACAAAGAAAAGTGACTGAGTTTCACCCACAACCTACAAGCATTTCATGAAGAAGACATTATACAAGAAACAAAATTGCACATTGAGTGATTTAACAAACCATAAATGAAACCAATAATGAAAATAATAAGGGCTTATCAGTGATATATATCATAATCAGTATGGAAAATTACATGAGAGTTTGAATCTTAGCTTGATACAGTAGCTTTTGAGCCTCCCCTTGCAAAAAACTCAAACCCTACCCCCATCTATTTTCTTTCTTTTATCCTTGTTACATCCCAAAAACAGTTCCTTAACTACATAACTAACTTTTAGGTCAAATTCTTGAAACTGCAAAAACAGTTACTGAACTACATAACTAACTTTTATATCTAGTTCTCGAAACTGCTACCTGAATAATTATTTTTCAAAATAAACTATTAAATTTACAAACATTACCTATAAGACACCTATTAGTAATGATCTTTCAAGATTTTTAGCTGCTTCAGCCATAAGTCCTATCCCTTCTAAAGCTTGTGATTTTCTTTTGGTTCTTTGTTGCTATGTTTCCAAGTCTTCAACCCTCCTTGATAGTTCTTGATTTTGCTGAGTCAAATCCTGGATTTTCTGGTTCAACTCCTCAAATTTTCCTTGAGTCAACCTCTTCCTTTTTAAAGCTTCCTTTGAGACCACAATTAGCTCCTGGTAATGTGTGTTAATATCTTCAATATATTCCCTTAATATTCTATTTTCCATGACCAAACCATCATTGGTTTCATTCAGAAAATCAATTTGATACTTATACTTTTTAACAGTCTTTTAAATATTTTCATTTTCTGAGTCTATGCATTTTCCTTCTTGAAATGAGCAAGATTCCTCTGATAACCAATGAATATTCAATCTCTTGAAAATTACATCATCATGCTCTTCATGTTGCTCTTCTACTACTAAAGGAACCTTTTGAGATCTATCTCCTCTGATACTGGAATATTTGGGTTGTTCTACAACTGTGTTTTTTACTAAAGAGGGTTTCACAGTCAATGAATCTTCTCTCTTACTATTGACCTACTAATAATTCAGGTCTTCATCTTCCTTGAAATCTTATAGAGATGAGGAGTCTTCTATCACAGTAATCTTCTCCTTATCTAACTTTGGATTTAAAAGATTTTTCATACTTAGTCTCAACTTATTCTTTGCTCTTGTTTTGGGTCTCCAATTTGATTCTCCTATCATTGCATAAGACTTCCCACAAAACTTAATACTGGAAATTAGTAAACCTTCATTCTTTAATTCAACCATTGACTTTCCTTTGAGATTTTTACTTGGAATTTGTATGTTTTCAGCTTCAAGCTTGGCTGGAACAAAAACATTTGTTATGTTTTCTTGAATATCAGTGAATTCTTGATCATGTTCAACTTATTTATTTTCTTTTTTTTGTTTCAAACCTACTTCCTGAAATTCTTCTACATTTTCAGAAACTTTTATCTAATTATTTTCATCAATTTCTCTCTGCTCTCCACATACAGGTTATTCGAGCTTCTGAGCTAAAGACTCCTCTTGAGCATTCTCTTCTTCTGAATCAACAATGACTTCCTTGTTCAATATTTTAACCAGTCTGTGAAGCTTATTCATTTGTCTCTTTTTTGACTGGTCCTCTTTTTCACTCTAAAACCCTGACCAGAACAAGAAGTAGTCCCAAGTTTTACCTTTTTTTCTGAAGCACAGTACAAATGATTATTTTTATCAATCCATGGTGGAAGATAGATTGCTTGGTATGATGTTTATGTCCCTTTACCCTACTTGACATTTTCTGCAGGCTCTTTAGAAAGAAAAAGGGAAGATTCATCCTCGACTCTTGGTTTAGATGTTGTAGAAATCTGATGTGATACTTGAAGATAGAAGCAAATATACCTTCACAAGTTATATAACTCTGTAAAATCCTAATAGGATCCCTCCACTCAGGTTTGAAATTTTCTACATGCACACCCTTGCCCCAATCTGCTTCAACCCCAGGCAACAGGAAATCCTTTGAATTGAAGGTAAATGGCACTTTTTTAAACCAAAATTCACCCTCATCTGCAATGTATGTTGCTTCAGCTATCAACTCTCTATTTAACTCAATTTTAAGGGTATTTAACATAACTGTATCTTTCTCTAACCCTTGGGCAAACCCATATGATACTGCAGAATGATAACCATCAATTTTTTCAAAATACTTAAACCAGCCAGCTCTCTGGAACAATTTTGCACATTTAGGAAAGCTTTTATCCCAACCCATATTAGAAGGTTCGTCCCTGTTGGTTTTTCCACCCCTCCTCATCTCTCTGCACTAAAACCTAACTGTATCTTTCTTTCAAACAGCTCAGAAAAGAAAACGTACTTCCCAGGATTACAATTTTTTTTAAATGTCATAAGATTATGTCAATGTTGCCCCTAATCCTGGTCAATAATTTCACTATCTAAGCATACAGTTATGGTGGTGATGAACTAACCTCCTATGTTTCTGGTATTATGTCTTCAATGAATGTTTAGCAACTCCTAGTACCTTACTCTGCAACCACCCAAATCTTTAACCGCTTTCTTCACAATTTCATCCAATGAACTACTGGTGGGTATAACAACAATCTCTGAAGCTTCTCATACGCCCATCAAACTCATCACTTCCTTTGAACATGCTTGAGAATGCGCTTTCATAAATACTTAAGAAATTTCCACTCTTTAAGACTTCTAATAGCTGCGATTTACTTGCAATATCTTTACCCTATCTTGCACACTTGTCGTAATGATTATTTAGGCCTATACACGTATCATTTTGTCTTTACAGATGTAAAAACCTCCATCATTTGCGATTTTGAACAACCCACGAGCTGATATTATAATTTTCAAGTGTCTTGATTTTCTTGTAGCGCTTTAGCTCGCAGTCTTTCCCTTTTGCACTGCAAGAATCCACCTGATGAATATTTTTGACAAATGGCTCCAAAACAAAGGGTTAGGTACAATGATCAAACTTAGAATA
Organism: Pseudotsuga menziesii; assembly: GCA_001517045.1. Taxonomy (NCBI): domain Eukaryota; kingdom Viridiplantae; phylum Streptophyta; class Pinopsida; order Pinales; family Pinaceae; genus Pseudotsuga; species Pseudotsuga menziesii. The sequence continues at coordinate 326,696 of LPNX010051214.1, forward strand.
AACCCTATGATAAGTTTTTTCAACTTTTCAAACATATATTCATCTAATAAGCCCATTAAACTATAAAACCAACAAAATAAATTAAATTGACAAAGAAACAACATGAAAACAAATAAAATATGCTCAAAACCAAGCTCAAAATTTAAAAGAAATAAGAAAAGCATTGCTTTGGAAATAACATGTAATCTAGAAACAAAATCTAGCTATAACATAAGGAAAAGATGGAGATTCTGATGAGAAGTAAAGGCCTCTACAGAGTAACCATGGAAATTGAAGTTGATCCTAATGCAGTAGCAGAGAAGATCAAATGGAATAATATGATAGATGAGGTGTATGGTCTCTTGTGTCTCAGCATTTCCAGAGACCTTCTATTTCATCTTGATGGATTGTTGTCTATAAATGAAGTATGGTAGAAGCTTCAAACTTTATTTGGGAAGGCAAATAATATGAGGGGACATAAACTGGAGAAAGATTTGATTTCACTGAGTCCCAACAGCTTCAATTCCTTGCAAGTCTACTTCTCCAAATTCAAATCTCTGGTTTTGCAGCTAAAATAGTGTGGTAATAACAAAGAAGATGAACAACTAATCTTGTCCATCCATTTGAAGCTTGTCCCTAATTACTCAGTATTTATTTCAACCTTCCATGCCACCAAGTTGACATTTCAAAACTGGAAGATTTCATGGAATCCTTGACTTAGGAGCAAGACAAATTGGTCTTGATGGGCACCATCAAACCTTCCAAAGATCAATATTTGGTTGTTGGAGATTCCAAGGTGAATTCCAAAGATAAGAAAATGTTAGTTTTTCAACATTCAAGCTAGCATTATGTTAGGATCTTTAACTGAGAGAACAACAAGTACAGCAATCAAACACAAGAGACAATGAACATAGTGTTTTTCCATAGGGAAACCATAAATGGAGAAAACCCCACAACTTCCTCAAAGATAGAATCAACACAAAAGGTAAAACCACAAAATAGTAAGATGCTCTCCCGACAGCAGTAACCTTCTTCTTGTCTAGCCCCAGTGTCTTCTCCTTCCTCAACTATGCGTTACACTTGGGTGTGTTTGTGATGTGTACTAAATAGAGAGTCCAGATCTCTATTTGTACTAATCCGGGCATGACTAAAACCCTATTAGGTTCGACCTCTCCTAGGAGATTCTAATAACCCTATTTCCCCAGAACTGCGGGGACTTTAACCCTTAGACAATAGGAGGGTTACCCACAATGACTTGACATGACTTGTTTACATTATTGATTCTCCCGATCGGAACATCGGGGCATGACATAACATGAGAACATCCCAGAATAAACATCGGGTTACAATAGATAAGAAATACAAGTGAATACATTCCGAAGTTACAATTACGTCAACACTCCCTCTTAACTAGGAAGGTAT
>LPNX010051214.1:328151-360651 GCA_001517045.1 Pseudotsuga menziesii
TTGGATCTTCTCATCATCTGCATCTCCAAGTCATCTTGTCTTCAAGTAATCTTTATCTTCATGCCATATTCTTTTCTGTATCTGGATCATCACTTGATCTGGATCATCATCACTGGATCTGGATCATCACTCGATCTGGATCATCATAACTAGGCATCATCACTAGATCTAGATCATTACTCGAGCTGGATCATCATAACTGGACATCATCACTGGATCTGGATCATCACTTGATTTAGATCATCATAACTAGACATCATCACTAGATTTGGATCATCACTCGATCTGGATCATCACTACTGGATTTGGATCATCACTCAATCTAGCTCATCACTGTTGGATCTGGATCATCACTTGATCTGGATCATCACTGCTGGATCTGGATCATCACTCGATCTGGATCTCTCGGAGTCATCATAACTGGATCTGGATCATCACTCGATCTGGATCTCTCGGAGTCATCATAACTGGATCTGGATCATAGCTCGATCTGGATCTCCTCTGGTCATCATCATATGTGCTATATCATGATTCTTCTCGTCATAGGAAGTTCTACAGAGCCAACCTTCTTTCATGTTGGGTGTATTCCTACCTCCTCATAGGTCTTTGGTAGCCCTTACATCTGACCTACTCGTCAGAATGGCCAGCACTCACATCTGACCTGCTCATCAGAAAGGTGGTATCCCTTATATCTAATCATGTAGGACCTAATCCTATAGTCACATCAGAATGGATAGCACTCACATCTGACCTACTCGTCAAAAAGGCGGTAGCCCTTACATCTATGTAGGAGCTCATCCTACATCAGAATGGCCAGCACTCACATATGACCTACTCGTCAGAAAGGCATGCACTCACATCTGACCTGGTAGGAACCAAATCCTACACCCTCGTCAGAATGGCCCCCAGTCCTAGACTGAGCTACTTGGTAACGGACCAGGTGCCTCCACTCTCCTAGAAAGTGGTAGTAGCTCTTACATCTGACCTACTCCTCAGAATGGCCAGCACTCACATCTAACATGGGAGGAACCTAATCCTTTAGCCATGACAGAATGGCTCAGCCCTTATATCTGACCTACTCATCAGAATGGCTCTTTCAGTCTCAGACTGAGCGTTCCTGGTAACTGACCAGGTACCTCCATTCCAAGAATGGAATTCAGCACTCATATCTGACATGGAAGGAACCAAATCCTCTCACCATGACAGAATGGCTCAGCCCTTACATCTGACCTGGTCATCACTTTCCCTTCGAGGAAACCTCTATCTGGAGAACACCAATATTCTCCCTAAAGTACTTGAACTTCACCCAAGCCAATGGCTTCGTCAACACATCAGCTATATGTTCCTCTGTCACAACATACTGGAGTTTCACTGCTCCCCTCTGCACCATATCCTTGATATAGTAATACTTGATCTCGATATGCTTCGACTTGTCATGGAACACTGGATTCTCTGACAACTTCACGCAACTCTGGTTATCACAATGTATACAAGTAGAATCCATCTAGAGATCAAATAAATCAGATAGTAGCTTATGCATCCATACTGCCTCACAACTAGCTGAACAAGCTGTGACATACTCTGCTTCAGCTATACTCAGTGCCACACAAGATTGCTTCCTGTTGAACCAGGAGATCACACCTGATCCCATACTAAAGAAACACCCTAAAGTGCTCTTCCTATCGATGGCACTGCCTGCCCAATCTGAATCAACATAACACTCCAGGTTAATCTTCTGATTCGCATCGTACTTGAGCCCATAATCAACTGTACCCCTCAGGTACCTTAGAATATGCTTTGCAGCAATCAAGTGCACATTTCTCAGATCTGTCAAGAACTGGCTCAAGGTGTTCAAAGCAAATCAAATGTCTAGCCTCGTGTTCATCAGGTACATCAAGGACCCAATCATCTGACGATACATCGTAGCATCAACCGACTCTGATGAAGCATCGCTCAATAGCTTCATATTCGATGCCATGGGTGTGGACATAGCCTTGCAGTCCATCATCCCAAACCTATTCAAGATCTCTACTACATACTTCCCTTGTCCAAGGAAGATTCCATCTGCACTCTGCCACACCTCCATACCTAGAAAATAATGCATCATACCCAAGTCCTTCATCTCAAACTCGGAAGCAAGCTTTCTCTTCGTATCAGCAATCAACCCATCCATACCTATCACAAATAGATCATCTACATATAGTAGAAGCATCACTAGGTTGCCATCTTCAACCTTGTATTAAATGTTGGAATCTGCTTTACTCTTGGTAAATCCCAAACTGGATAGAAAGCTGTCAATTTTGTCGTACCATGTCCTGGGTGCCTGTTTCAAACCATAAATGGCTTTCTTCAATCTGCACATGTGAGACTCCCTTTCATGTGTCTCAAAACCGAGTGGTTGTTATACATACACTTCCTCTTCTACTACACCATTCAAGAAGGCAGTCTTGACATCCATCTGGTATATCTTCCATTTCATCACTGCAGCTAGAGCAAGTACTGGTCTGAAGGAAGTGTACCTGGCTACAGGTGCAAATTTTTCTTCATAATCTATTCCTTCTTTCTAAGAGAAACCCTAAGCCACAAATCTTGCCTTATATTTTTCAATGCTACCATCTGCAGCATGCTTGATCTTGTAGATCCATTTGGAAGTTACAACTGAATTCCCTTCTGGTCTTACAACATCCCAAACATCATTCTTCATGATCGATTGATATTCTTCGATCACAACATCCTTCCATTCTTTCCATTCTACCGCTTATTCATAATTGGAAGGTTCTTTATCAATGAAATCACATAGTAATGCTACATACCCAGAGCAAGATCTGGTCCTCTTTCTTTCTCTGTGATTCTTTTCTGGAGCCCCATATCTTTCCGCACCTTGGATAAGTTCTCGTACCCAAGCAGGTTTCCTTTTATGAGGATTCTTCCCCATAGGTGGATCTACAGGTCTTTGTGGTTCTTCAAATTCTTGATCTTCTTCTTGAGCTTCTTCGTTCATGGTTGTATCATGAACTCTAGGTGCTTATGCTTCTTCGAATTCTTCAGCAGGTTTCTTTCTAAGCTATTCCTTAATCAAATGTCACATCCCTGCTGATGTCAATCTTCTTGAATCCTCAGAAGTATATTCTGTAAGCTTTCGAGCTTTTAGAGTATCCCACAAATATACCCTTCTTTCCTGAAGGATCTAATTTAGTCCTCTTCTCCTTTGGAATGTGTATGTACATTGGATAGCCGAATATTCTAAGATGGCTGACTTTTGGTTTCTTACCGGAGAAGACTTCTTCAAGAGTCTTGTTCTCAAGTACTCTATGTGGAGTACAGTTCTGTACATACACCACTGTTCGGGCAGCTTCCGCCCAAAGATGCATAGGAAGGTCTTCCTCATGAAGCATTGCTCTTGCATCTTCCATGATAGTTCTATTCTTCCTTTCCGCAATCCCATTCTGTTGTGGATTATAAGGGGTGGACAATTCCCTCTTAATCCTTGATTCTTTGAATAGCTCTTTGAATTCATTTGAAGTGAATTCTCTGCCATTATCTGATCAAAAAGTCTTGATCTTCTTTTTAGTGTGATTCTCAATCAAGGCTTTGAATTCCTTGAACTTGCTGAATACTTCGTCTTTGTTCTTCATGAAGTAAACCCATGTCTTCCTAGAAAAATCATCAATAAAGGAAACATAATATGCATACCCGCTTAGTGAGTTTGATGACATAGGTCCGCATACATCAGAGTGGATGATTTCCAAGATTCCTTTTTCTTTGCTTTTGTTGCTTGGAAATGTCTTCTTTGTATTCTTTCCTTCCGCACATCCCTTGCAGACCCCATCATGTTTTGCTTGGATTTCTGGAAGACCTTCAACAACTTTGCTTGCAATAGGTAGTGCTATGTAATGCACATGTGCAAGCCTTCTATGCCAAAGTTCACTTGGCTCTACTATGTCATGGACCAAGGCTTGTTCTGGATGACCCTTTAATTTCTACAATCCCCCTTCTTGGTCTCCAATCACCGCTGCATCATCGATAGTCTTTCCTTTTGGCCACATGATGACTTGACCATCTATGAATGCAACCTGCATTCCTTTTGCATCTAATGCTGATATGGAGAGGAGGTTCTTCTTGAGTCCTGGCACAAACAATACTTCCTTCATTGTTAGAGACTTTCCAGAGTCTAGTTTATAGGAATATTCCCCACTACCTTTTATTGGATATTGGTAGTCATCTCCTAGCTTCACCTTGTGAGGTGATTCATGTTCTGACACTCTCACAAAGGATTCCTTGAATCCTATCATATGTTTGGAAGACCTGCTATCTATGATCCAATCATTGCTTCCTTGAGTAATGTTTCCTATGAGAGCAGAAATAAAAACATATTCATCCTCGCTTGAAGAATCCTCACTTTCATATCTTGTTCTTTTCTTGGATGGTTCAACATCCTCTACAGCATGAGCATGATGTCTTCTTTTGTTGATCCTTTTTGTTAGTTTTTGTTTCTTAGGACAATTCTTTGCATAATGTCCTGCTTCATCACATGTATAACATATGACTCTAGATAAATATTTTCTAGTGTTATCTTTGTGATAGTGCTTACCTCTAGGGTGATGAGATCTTATTTTGGTTGACTTGGAGTGTACCGTAAGAGCTTGATCTTCACTTCCCATATTTTCTTCTTGAGCTGCTATCCGAGCTTCTTCTTGAGAACACTCTTCCCATAGTCTGCTGAACTTGACTAACTTCTTTCTAGAACAAATTCCTTGGATGAAAGAATCCCATGACCTAGGGAGGCCATTCAAGATAGTCATCACAATCTCTGCATTTTCCACTTCTTCATCTACTGCTTCTAGTTGTTCCTTGATCTGAGAAACTCTTATGAAGTAAGACTAGATTGTTTCTGCACTCAGAATCTTCACATTCTTCAATTGGTTTCTCAGAGTCATCTTCTGGTTTATGTTCTTCCCTTCAAACAATTTGGTTAGGGCATCAAACATAGCTTTAGGTGTCTTTAGGGAGGACACCTATGGTACGAGATGATCCTTGATAGAATCAACAATGATTCTCTTTTCCATAACCAACTTCTACTTATGCAAGGCCTTAGCCTCATCTCCCTCTGGAACTGGAACCTCCTCATGGATGTAGGAGTCTAACTCATTCTCTTCCAGAACCAGGGAGATCCTATACTTCCAAGCTCGGAATTTATCAGCTCCCTCAAGCTTTTCATCAAGCTTGGTATGATGAGACATATTAACTGAGAACCTCAAATGGAAATACAAAAGATTTTAGATCTTAATAGGTCAAGATGTCGGATCTGAATTTTGGGTTGAAATCCTGCAGAGCTGGTTCAAGAGCAAATTAGGGTTCTGCTTTTCTAAAGTTTTGTCCAACTAAATGCTTTGAAATTGATCCCTAACTTTGATTTTGGGGAGGAGATCAATCTAGGCCTGGGCTCACCGAAAAAATCCTCTTCTGTGAAAAGCCCTAATTTCCGGCAGCAGTGTCGGGTCCAAAACTGAAAAACCTCAGAATTGCATTATGCTTCGACAGAAAGATGCACCCTAAGGAGGAGAGTTATTCCACCTTACTTTTTCAGAAAATATGTGGAGAGAGGTCCACAAAGTAGGAAGCCCTAGTTCCCGCAGCTCCACAGTGTCTTCTTCTCAAGTTAGCTTTGATACCATGTTAGTTTTTCAACATTTAAGCTAGCATTATGTTAGGATCTTTAATTGAGAGAACAACAAGTACAACAATCAAACACAAGAGACAATGAACAAATTTTTTTTCCTCGGGGAAACCATAAATGGAGAAAACCCCGCAACTTCCTCAGAGATAGAATCAGCACAAAAGGTAAAACCACAAAACAGTAAGATGCTCTCTCGATAGCAGTAACCTTCTTCTTGTCTAGCCCCAATGTCTTCTCCTTCCTCAACTATGTGCTACACTTGGGTGTGTTTGTGATGTGTACTAAATAGAGAGTCCAGCTCTCTATTTATACTAATCCTGACATGACTAAAACCCTACTAGGGCCGACCTCTCCTAAGAGAGTCTAATAACCGTAGTGCCCCAGAACTGCTGGGACTTTAACCCTTAGACAATAGGAGGATTACCCACAATGACTTGACATGACTTGTTTACATTATTGATTCTCTCGATCGGAACATCGGGGCATGACATAACATGAAAAAAATCCCGGAATAAACATCGGGTTACAATAGATAAGAAATACAAGTGAATGCATTTCAAAGTTACAATTACGTCAACAAAGAAGGCTAATAAACCTCCAGATAATAAAGGAGACAAGTCCAAGTCTCATGAGGAGTGCTCAAACTCCAAGAAGAATAAATGTAAATGTGAAGGTAGCAAGTGCACATACTGTGGTAAGGGATTTCATCTTGAGATCTCTTTCATGAAGAAGCAGATTGATATGCTGACTAAACTCCTAGAGAATAACAAAATCTCTCTTCGTGATGGCACAAGCAAGAAGGAAGGATGATCTAGTTTCGAAGACAAGGAGAGAGTTCATGCCCTGGTTGCAAGCTCTATAATATATCCTTCCTTTATTATCTATTCTAGAGCTTCTAAGCACATGGCTTCAACAAAGTAATCTTTCTCATCTCTTGATAATTCAAAGGGTCCAAATATTTTGTTGGGAGATAACTCAGAAACTGAAAGTAAGGGTAAAGGTAGCATTGATCTTGACCATGGTTCCTTCAATAATGGTTTGTATGTCCCAAGTATTGTTGCTAATCTCTTATAATTCTACTAGATGACCCACACTAGGTATCATAAGAATGTTGTTGAGTCTCTCCCAATGAAGTTGAAATCTCTTATATTGTGAATGGTAGAATCATTGCTAAAGGTCTTGTGGATCATAGTTAAAAAGTATATAGGTTCTCACAGTTCATTCCTTTCTCTAACCCCTCTTCTCTCCCCACCCATGCCAATGAAGCAAGAAAAATTTGGCATGAGAGGTTAGTTCATCTAAACAAGAAACCAAAGGCTTCATCCTTCTTGTTCAAGAATCTTGATTTTTCTATGGCAGATCCAGGCTCATCTTCAATGTCCATGGTGACTCTAAAAATTCCTCTGGAGCGTAGCTAAGTATCCATATCACCTTTCCATTAGTGGAAATTGTATGGAGTCAAGAGATCTACTGAGGAGGCCATCTTGATGTGCTGGAGAAAATGCTTCACCTGTAGAACCCTAAAAATCAAAACAGAAAGGGAAATGTAAGGTCGGACAGCCTGCACATTTTAGGCTTTCATCACACCCATCATAGTCAATCAAGAAAGCTTAATCAACAAGTTCTTTACTTGGGGTATTAAGTGGTAAGCCTTGGATTTTGGTGCAGTGCTAGATTTTTGAGCTGTTGCTCAAATTTCATGCAGAAATCTGTCAAAAAGCTTGTTTTTGAGAGATAGAGCTTCATCCCACCGTAAGCTCTGATACCATATTAATATTGTATATTGATCTAGGAAAAAATCATCAATCTCATCAAATATTAATCAACAAATAACTCATGAAATGGTGTAATCGGTCTACAGGAATAGTAGTCGCTCTGTATTCACATAAAGAATGAATGATTACAATTACAATGTCATGTTACAAGCATGAAAGAAGAGACAATTCGAATTCCTTAGGAGGTCATTCGAATTGAATGAGTGAGTCTAGCTTAACTGACTGTAAGCCATGGTCCACACTCAGTTAACAACTGATCAAAACCCTAATTGACTCAACCAACCCTAACTGAAGTCAGAGTGCAATAAATGACTGAGTCTCAACTAAAAGAGATTAGACACATGTCACAGCTCACCAATCATCAACAGGTAGCACTACACTGACTCCAATGAACCCCGATGAGGTTAACTGAAGTTCAACTGCACATCAGAAGTTGGTGGAGACGCCCTTATTGACTCCAATTCATTAAATAATCATTAAATAATATATTTAATGAGAGGAGGTGCCTTAACTTGCTTGTTTAACTTATTGTAACCACCAGTTAGCAATTAGGTGCATTAATATCACTCAGATCACCCCCAGAGTGCTCCAGTTATCCTCCCTGAATGTAGGAGAAGGCTAAGTTAGCCTCCTTGACTGAAGGTAGGCATGGGTGTAATTGGATGATGTTAATTAATGCTCCACTGATGTCAATTAATGTCAATTATACTTAGTATAGTGGTTTAACTAGGCCAATTTGACCAAAAAGAGTGTGTATGGTGGTAAATGTCTCCAACACCCCCCCTTAAGCTATACTCAGGAAGAGTTAGAAAATATAAATGCATAAAAATGCTAGGGGCCTAGAAAATAAGGCCATAGGTCACCCTGTACAATGCTGAAACTGAAACAATGCTCAAAACAAACTAAGTGAGGAAAAGAGGGAAAACCCAGTGGGAAAAACCCCCCCTCAAGTTGAACACTGAAAGTAGTTTGAATCACCCTGATGAACTCACCCCCAATAGTGAATGAAGGTAAGTGAACTTCTTTTCTAAAAATCTCTTGGTGAATATTTCTGCAATCTGCTCATCAGTCAGGCAGTATTGCAGAATGATGGTCCTGTCATGCACTAGCTCCCTGATGTAGTGCATGTGAATCTCTACATGCTTGGTCCTCTGCCTGGTAACTAGATCTGTGGATATCTTAATAGAACTTTGATTGTCACAAAAGAGGACAGTGGACAAAGTACTACCAAGATCAAACTCTGAAAGAATGCCTTGCAACCAAACTGCTTGGATGCAAGCATTCACCGCTCCTCGATACTCGGCCTCTACTAAAGATAGTGCTATGGCAGCCTACTTTTTACTTGACCAGAAAATGGGGCCACCACCAAACATGAAGACATATCTAGAAGTAGACTTCTGATCAATAGAATCACCCGTCCAATTGGAATCTGTGTATCCAACCAGCTCTAGCTCGGAGTCTGCAACATAGTGAATGTCGTAGGTCCTGGTTCCCTGAATATACTGGAGGATCCTCTTGGATGCCTTCCAATGAAGATAATGAGGCTGCTGCATGTATCTTGATACAGCATTCATGGCATAACAAATATCAGTCCGATAATGTGTCAAGTACAACAAGCTGCCAATCAGCTATCGATAGATAGTGCAGATCATGGGAGGTGTGCTTTTTCCTTCTTCAAGGCTGATCCTTGAAAGGAAAGGGAATGGTGTAGGCCTACAATCAACCATGTTAAAATTTACTAACAGGTATGAAATTTATTTGGACTGAGTGACCATAATCCCATCATAATTTTGCTCAATTTCGAGCCCCAAAATATGTTTTAGAAGCCCCAAATCACTCATTTCAAAGGCATTGTGGAGAGCAGTTTTGATGGCTGAAATGGAGGCAACTGTGCTACCTGTGATCAGTAATTCATCAACATATAAGACAATGATAATTATATGACCATCATAATGCTGTAAATATACATTTGGATCTGATCTACATCTCTGAAATTTTTGCGAGAGAAGGAAGGCATCCATCTTGGAATACCACTCTCTTGGGGCCTGTTTTAACCCGTATAGTGACTTCTTTATCTTGCAAACCAAAGATGGATCAGTGATGTATCCCTCAGGTGGCTTCATGTATATCTCCTCATGAATATCTCCATGCATAAAGGATGACTTAACATCCATGTGATGCACTTCCCAGTGCTTGGATGCTGAAATTGCCAAAATAAGGTGGATGGAATCCATTTTTGGAACCGGTGCAAAGGTCTCATGGTAGTCCACTCCTTGGGCCTGAGAGAAAAATTTTGATACCATCCTTGCCTTATATTTTTAGGTGCTTCCATTAGCATCAACCTTGGTCCAAAACACCCACTTGCATTGAACCAATTTCCTTCCCGAAGGAAGAGAAACTAGCTCCCAAGTAGTGTTTTTCTGAAGAGAATTCATCTCTTCATCCATGGCAACTTGCCATCTCGGATCCTTCCAAGCATGGTAGTAGGATTTTGGATCTGAAATAATCATCAAATAGCAAGTTTTAGACATCAAATTATTAGAACAAGAGAGTGTAATACCTACTCTTTGGAAATCAGACCAGGTTCTCCTTGGATCATCCGGATTTCCAATGTTGTCTCCTGTGAAGGAGAGTGTCCGTCGAGCCCATGTAGGAAGATGATTTTGCACTTTAGGTTCTGATTCAGCATCTGATTATTGCTGCACACTGATATAAAAAATAATAGGATCCAAATCAGGGTCATCACCCCCAATTTCATCATCCAAATATTCAGTAGAATAGGAAGGAAATTTAGCAGTTTTCTCCTTCACTAGTTCCACCTCCTGAAGAGACTCATTGAACTTGAAACTTATCTCGATGATGATATGTTTGGTATTAATATCTGGAATATTGAATCCTTTAGATTCATCAAGATACCCAATAAATATACATTCTATGCTTTTCGGTTGCAAATCCCTTCTTTTATCAAGTGGAATCTGGGCCCATGCAGTGGACCCAAACACACGTAGGTTCGACACATCCGGCTTGTGTCTGAAGTATGCTTCGAAAGGGGTCTTCCCTTTCACAGATGAGTGTGGAACCCTGTTCTGAATGTATTCTGTAGCATGCATGGCCTCATCCCAGAAATTTGCAGCAAGCTTCTTGGATTCCAACATACAGGAGGTCATCTCCTTGAGAGACCGATTCTTCCTTTCCGCTACTCCATTCTACTGTGGAGTGTAGGGAATTGAATGTTGGACCTGAATACCACTTTGGGATCATATGTACAGCAACTCATTACTGACATACTCCCCTCCATTATCAGATCTCAAGATCTTGAACTTAAGCCCAGAGGCATTTTCGATCAAGGCCTTCAATTCAGAAAATTTTTCCCATACTTCTAATTTCTTTTTGAGAAAGAAAACCCATGTATACCTTGAAAAATCATCAATAAAAGTAAGGAGATACCTTGATCCATTCATGGATGTGATAGGCATCAGACCGCTAATATCAGAATGTATCAGCCCCAATATGCATGTAGCTTGGTTTGCCTTCCCCTGATCAAACTTGTGCTCAGGGTGTTTTCCAATCACACAGCCTTTGCAAATTCCCATGGTTGTCTTGATGACTGGGAGGCCTTCAACCATGGATTTTTTCTGTAATTGCTGCAAATATTTGAAATTAATATGGCCAAACCTCTCATGCCATAGCCTACTAACCTCATTTCCATGATTTAGTAGAGCGGTGGGATTTGCATCCGCAACAAAGTGAGAGACTCTCTTAGGCACTCCTGTATGTGTCATCTGATAGACACTAAGGAGATTTGATGCCAGAGACGGTACATACAAAACATTAGAGAAAAAACCATTTTCAAGATCTACAGTACCTTGTCCTTCTGAAATGATGGTGGAGTCATCTCCCATATGGATGGGGATGGATTTGCTGGTCTCCAAGGATGAAAAGGAGTCTTTTTTAGCCATCATGTGGTTCAAAGCTCCAATTCTTTGGACTTTGAAGTGCTTGCCATGAGGGCGTGACCTTTTTCATGTTGTGGTTCCCGATCTTGCTGATCTCTCCTCTGAAATCTCTCCAGAAGATTGATGTGATTTCTCTCAAGGAGAGAGGTTGCTTCATCAAGCTTCTTCTTCATGCAGGCATGTTTAAGGTAGAATCCCTTTCCACAATAAGAACACTTGACTTTTTCCTTGCCATGGTGCCCTTTTCCTTTGTTCTTCCTTGAGCCGGAAGACTCATCATGCTGCTGATTTTCAACTTTAGGTTTAGGAGCATCAAATTTAGTTTTTGGGTTCTTTTGCTGCTTTCCTTTACCCTTCAAATCTTTGGGCCCCAAGACATGAAGGGCTTGATCATGGGAAGATCTGATGATCCCCATCTGGACAAGCTTGTCATGTTCACATGTTAGGGACTCAATGAAGGCATTGAGTGTAGGCATCTTCCATCCAGGGGTTGTGAGCTTCCCCGCATGGAATGTAGAAACAAAAACTGAATAATCAGCCCCAATTTTGGAGATTATGGTGAGGATGAGCTGATCATCCTCCTTCTCCGCTTTGCATTGCTTCAAGAGTAAAACAGTCTGCTTGAATTTTGTGAAGAAATCATTTAGAGTCTCGACGTTGGAAGTTTGGAGAGACATGAGTTCATTTTCGAGCTGCTAAACCCTCAAGTCATCATGCTTTCCATATAGAGTCTCCAATTTGTCCCATATTTCTTTTAGAGTCTTCAATCCCACAAGATGGAAGAGAAGGTCTCGGGAAATAGAGAGGCACAAGAAACCGAAGGCTTCATCCTTCTTGTTCAAGAAGCTTGATTTTTCTATGGCGGATCCAGGCTCATCTTCAGTGTCCATGGTGACTCTAAAAATTCCTCTAGAGCGCAGCTGAATCTCCATATCACCTTTCCATGAGTGGAAATTGTATGGAGTCAAGAGATCTACTGAGGAGGCCATCTAGATGTGCTGGAGCGAATGCTTCACCTGTAGAAACCTGAAAATCAAAATAGAAAGGGCAATGTAAGGTCGGACAGCCAGCACATTTTAGGCTTTCATCACACCCAGCATAGTCAATCAAGCAATCTTGATCAACAAATTCTTTACTTGGGGTATTAAGTGGTAAGCCTTGGCTTCTGGTGCAGTGCTGGAGTTTTGAGCTATTGCTCAAATTTCATGCAGAAATCTGTCAAAAATCTTGTTTTTGAGAGATAGAGCTTCGTCCCGTCGTAAGCTCCGATACCATATTAATCTTGTATATTGATCTAGGAACAAATCATCAATCTCATCAAATATTAATCAACAAATAACTCATGAAATGGTGTAATCAGTCTACAGGAATAGTAGCTGCTCTGTATTCACATAAAGAATGAATGATTACAATTACAATGTCAGTGGCTACAAGCATGAATGAAGAGACAATTCGAATTCCTTAGGAGGTCATTCGAATTGAATGAGTGAGTCTAGCTTAACTTACTATAATCCATGGTCCACACTCATTTAACCACTGATCAAAACCCTAATTGACTCAACTAACCCTAACTGAAGTCGGAGTGCAATAAATGACTAAGTCTCAACTGAAAGAGATCAAACACATGCCACAGCTCACCAATCATCAACAGGTAGCGCTACACTGACTCCAATGAACCCCGATGAGGTTAACTGAAGTTGAACTGCACATCAGAAGTTGGTGGAGGTGCCCTTGTTGACTCCAGTTCATTAAGTAATCATTAAATAATATATTTAATGAGAGGAGGTTCCTTAACTTACTTGTTTAACTGATTGTAACCACCAGTTAGCAATTAGGTGCATTAATATCACTCAGATCACCCCCGGAGTGCTCCAGTTAGCCTCCCCGAATGTAGGAGAAGGCTAAGTTAGCATCCTTGACTGAAGGTAGGCATGGGTGTGACTGGATGATGTCAATTAATGTCAATTATACTTAGGATAGTGGTTTAATTAGGCCAATTTGACCAAAAAGAATGTGTATGGTGGTAAATGTCTCCAACAGGGACAACATCCCAAACATCATTCTTCATGATCGATTGATATTCTTCGATCATAGCATCCTTCCATTCTTTCCGTTCTGCCGCTTCTTCATAACTGGAAGGTTCTTTATCAATGAAATCACATAGTAATGCTACATACCCGGAGTAGGATCTGGTCCTCTTTCTTTCTCTATGATTCTTTTCTGGAGCCCCATATCTTTCTGCACCTTGGATAAGTTCTCGTACCCAAGCAGGTTTCCTTTTATGAGGATTATTCCCCAGAGGTGGATCTACAAGTGTTTGTGGTTCTTCAAATTCTTGATCTTCTTCTTGAGCTTCTTCATTCATGGTTGTATCATGAACTCTGGGTGCTTCTGCTTCTTCAAATTCTCCAACAGGTTTCTTTCTAGATTTGTTGTAAGCTGTGTATTCATCAAATGTCACATCCCTGTTGATGAAAATCTTCTTGAATCCTAGGAAGTATATTCTATGAGCCTTCAAGCTTTTAGAGTATCCCACAAATATACCCTTCTTTCCTGAAATATCTAATTTAGTCATCTTCTCCTTTGGAATGTGTATGTACACTGGACAGTCGAATATTCTGAGATGGCTGACTTCTGGTTTCTTGCCGGAGAAGACTTCTTTAGGATTCTTGTTCTCGAGTACTCTATGTGGAGTACGGTTCTATACATACACCATTTTTTGGGCAGCTTCTGCCCAAAGATGCATAGGAAGGTATTAATCATGAAGCATTGCTCTTCCAGCTTCCATGATAGTTCTATTCTTCCTTTCCGCAATCCCATTCTGTTGTGGATTATAAGGGGTGGACAATTCCTTCTTAATTCCTGATTCTTTACATAGCTCTTTGAATTCATTTGAAATGAATTCTCCGCCATTATCTGACCAAAAATTCTTGATCTTCTTTTCAGTGTGATTCTCGATCAAGGCTTTGAATTCCTTGAACTTGATGAATACTTCGTCTTTGTTTTTCATGAAGTAAACCCATGTCTTCCTAGAAAAATCATCAATAAAGGAAACATAATATGCATACCCGCTTAGTGAGTTTGATGACATAGGTCTGCATACATCGGAGTGGATGATTTCCAAGATTCCTTTTGCTTTGCTTTCGCTGCTTGGAAATGTCTGCTTTGTATTCTTTCCTTCCACACATCCCTTGCAGACCCCATCATGTTTTGCTTGGATTTCTGGAAGACCTTCAACAGCTTTGCTTGCAATAGGTAGTGCTCTATAATGCACATGTGCAAGCCTTCTATTCCAAAGTTCACTTGGATTTGTTGTGTCATGGACCAAGGCTTGTTATGGATGACCCTTTAATTTGTACAATCCTCCTTCTTGTTCTCCAATCACCATCGCATCATCGATAGTCTTTCCTTTTGGCCACATGATGACTTGACCATCTATGAATGAAACCCGCATTCCTTTTGCTTATAATTTCAATATGGAGAGGAGGTTCTTCTTGAGTCCTATCACAAACAATACTTCCTTCATTGTTAGAGACTTTCCAGAGTCTAGTTTATAGGAAGATTCCCCACTACCTTTTATTGGATATTGGTAGTCATCTCCTAGCTTCACCTTGTGAGGTGATTCATGTTCTGACAGTCTCACAAAGGATTCCTTGAATCCTGTCATATGTTTGGAAGCCTCGCTATCTATGAGCCAATTATTGCTTCCATGAGTAATGTTTCCTGTGAGAGTGGAAATAAAAACATATTCATCCTCACTTGAAGAATATTCACTTTCATATCTGGTTCTTTTCTTGGATGGTTCATCATCCTCTACAGCATGAGCATGATGTCTTCTTTTGTTGCTCCTTTTTGTTAGTTTTTGTTTCTTAGGACAATTCTTTGCATAATGTCCTGCTTCATCACATGTATAACATATGACTCTATACAAATATTTTCTAGTGTTATCTTTGTGATAGCGCTTACCTCTAGGGTGATGAGATCTTCTTTTGGTTGACCTGGAGTGTACCGTGAGAGCTTGATCTTCACTTCCCATCTTTTCTTCTCGAGCTGATATCCGAGCTTCTTCTTGAGAACACTCTTCCCATAGTCTTCTGAACTTGACTAACTTCTTTCTAGCATAGATTGCTTGGATGAAAGAATCCCATGACCTAGGGAGGCCATTCAAGATAGTCATCACAATCTCTGCATTTTCCACTTCTTCATCTATTGCTTCTAGTTGTTCCTTGATCTGAGAAACTCTTGTGAAGTAAGACTACATTGTTCTGCATTCTGAATCTTCACATTCTTCAATTGGTTTCTTAGAGTCATCTTCCGGTTTATGTTCTTCCCTTCAAACAATTTGGTTAGGGCATCAAACATAGCTTTAGGTGTCTTTAGGGAGGACACCTGTGGTATGAGATGATCCTTGATAGAATCAGCAATGATTCTCTTTTCCATAACCAAATTCTTCTTATGCAAGGCCTTAGCCTCATCTCCCTCTGGAACTGGAACCTCCTTATGGATGTAGGAGTCTAGCTCATTCTCTTCCAGGACCAGGGAGATCCTATACTTCCAAGCTCGGAAGTTATCAGCTCCCTCAAGCTTTTCATCAAGATTGGTATGATGAGACATCTTAACTGAGAACCACAAATGGAAATACAAAAGATTTTAGATCTTACCAGGTAAAGATGTCGGATCTAAATTTTGAGCTGAAATCCTGCAGAGCTGGTTCAGGAGCAAATTAGGGTTTTCTTTTCCAGAGTTTTGTCCAACCAAATTCTTTGAAATTGAGCCCTAACTTCAATTTTGGGGAGGAGATCAATCCAGGCCTGGGCTCACTGAAAAATTCCTCTTATGTGAAAAGCCCTAATTTTCGGCTGTAGTGTTAGGTCCAAAACTGAAAAACCTCAGAATTGGATTCTACTTCGATAGAATGATGCGCCCTAAGGAGGAGAGTTATTCCACCTTAATTTTGCTGAAAATCTATGGAGAGAGATCCACAAAGTAGGAATCCCTAGTTCCCGCAACTGCACAGTGTCTTCTTCTCAGGTTAGCTTTGATACCATGTTAGTTTTTCAACATTCAAGCTAGCATTATGTTAGGATCTTTAACTGAGAGAACAACAAGTACAGCAATCAAACACAAGAGACAATGAACACAGTGTTTTTCCTTGGGGAAACCATAAATGGAGAAAACCCCGCAACTTCCTTAAAGATAGAATCAACACAAAATGTAAAACCACAAAATAGTAATATGCTCTCCTGAGAGCAGTAACCTTCTTCTTGTCTAGCCCCAATGTCTTCTCCTTCCTCAACTATGCACTACACTTGGGTGTGTTTGTGATGTGTACTAAATAGATTGTCCAGCTCTCTACTTATACTAATCCCGACATGACTAAAACCCTACTAGGGTCGACCTCTCCTAGGAGAGTCTAATAACCCTAGTTCCCCAGAACTGCGGGGACTTTAACCCTTAGACAATAGGAGGGTTACCCACAATGACTTGACATGACTTGTTTACATTATTGATTCTCCAGATCAGAACATCGGGGCATGACATAACATGAGAACATCCCGGAATAAACATCGGGTTACAATAGATAAGAAATACAAGTGAATACATTCCGAAGTTACAATTACGTCAACAAAAATAAACCTCCAGATAATAAAGGAGACAAGTCCAAGTCTCATGCAGAGTCCTCAAACTCCAAGAAGAATAAATTTAAGAAGAAGAAATGTAAATGTGAAGGTAGCAAGTGTGCATACTGTGGTAAGGGATTTCATCTTGAGATCTCTTGCATGAAGAAGCATATTGATATGCTGACTAGACTCCTAGAGAAGAACAAATCTCTCTTCCTGATGGCACAAGCAAGAAGGAAGGACGATATAGTTTCAAAGACAAGGAGAGAGTTCATGCCTTGGTTGCAAGCATTGTAATATATCCTTCCTTTATTATCGATGATGAAGCTTCTAGGCACATGGATTCAACAAAGTAATCCTTCTCATCTCTTGATGATTCGAAGGGTCCAAATATTTTGTTGGGAGATAACTCAGAAACTGAAAGTAAGGGTAGAGGTAGCATTGATCTTGACCATGGTTCCTTCAATAATGGTTTGTATGTCCCAAGTATTGTTGCTAATCTCTTATAAGTCTACTAGATGACCCACACTAGGTATCATAAGAATGTTGTTGAGTCTCTCCCAATGAAGTTGAAATCTCTGATATTGTGGATTGTAGATTCATTGCTAAAGGTCTTGTGGATCATAGTTCAAAAGTATATAGGTTCTCACAGTTCATTCCTTTCTCTAACCCCTCTTCTCTCCTCACCCATGCCAATGAAGCAAGAAAAATTTGGCATGAGAGATTTGTTCATCTAAACTATAAATATATTTCATATTTGTGTGAAAAAAATGGTTTCAAGGTTTCCAAAGGTAAATTTTTCCAAAGGAGTCTGTCAGGGTTGCATTCTAGGAAAGCATCCAGAGCATAAGTATGAGACAGTGAGTCGTGCATGAACCTTTTCACCTCTTGAGCTCATCCATAGTGACATTTCTGGTCCTTTCCCTCATATTTCCATGATTCAAGCCAAATATGTCCTTATCTTCATGGATGAATTTTCCGGGTACTGTTGGGTTTACTTCCTTAAACTCAAGTCTAGAGTTTTTTACCGCTTCAAGGTTTTCAAGGCCTTGGTTGAGAACTAGTCTGGGAGGAAACTCAAGATCCAAAGATCTGATAATGGTGGTGAATACATCAATTCTGACTTCATTAATTATTGTGAATATGTAGGTATCAATATGCAACACTCTTTTCCTTACACAGCTCAACAGAATGGTGTGGCTGAGAGGAAGAATAGAAGCCTCAAGGAGATGGCTACTTGTATGTTGGTGTCTAATACTTGTCCACCAAGTTTTTGGGATGAAGCTATAAATTGTGCATCCTACATCCAAAATAGGGTTCCTCATAATAATTTTGATGGAGTTACTCCTTTCGAATCTTGGAGTGGGCACAAACCAGACGTGTCTCATTTTAGGATTTTTGGCTCAAGGGCATGGGCTAGAATTCCATTAGATAAAAGGAGGTATTTGGAACCCCAAATTCAAGAGTTCCCATTTGTTTGGTATTATTAATATTAAAAAGGGTACAAGCTGATCAACATGATCACTCAAAAATCCTTCATTTAAAGGAGTGTCCATTTCGAAGAAGAGCCTATGGTAGCAACAGAAATTGGAGAGTCCTCTTTACCTCCTCCGCCTTTGGTTTTAAGTGAAGGAACTAATGAACTTTATGATTATAATATTTCTAATAATGATTATTTAATTATATATCCAAACATCACCACAAGGCCAAAGTGGGAAACAAAGACCATTTAAGCATCTAGGGATCTAGCTGGGAATCCTAGTGATTCTAAGAGGACTAGATCTCAGTTTGAGAGTGCCCTTTCTATCAAAGATACTTTCTTTATTGATTAGTGTTTTCTAATGATTGAAAATGACCCACAAACATATGAATACCCAATATTGAAAATATCCATGAAGGATTAATTCCATTCACTCCAAAAGAATGACACATGGGAACTAGTCAATCTCCCCCCAAGGAGAAAGCTAGTCAAGTGTAAGTGGGTTTTCAAAAATAAATTTGTTGTTGATGTTTCTACTCTAAATTATAAGTCAAGGCTAGTGGACAAGTGATTCTCCCAATTCCAAGGCATTGAATACAACGATACCTTTGCACCAGTTGCAAAGATGGACTCCATAAGACTAGTTTTGTCCATTGCAACTTCGAAGCATTGGGAGGTATTTCACATGGATGTGAAGGGTTCCTTTCTACATGGTGATATGAAAGAATAAACATATCTGCAGTAGACAGAAGGTTTTGTGACTAGTCCATCTCTTGTGTGCAGGTTGAGGAAATCATTGTATGGGCTAAAGAAATCTTCTAGAGCTTGGTATGCCAAGATTGATGGATTTTTTCTATCACTGAACTATTGTAGATGCAAGTCTGATATGAATGTATATTTGAAGCTGAATAATGGTTATTTAATCATCATTGTATTGTATTTGGATGACCTTCTGATCCAAAAAAGTTCCAAGAAATAAATTTCGTCTTTGAAGAGTGCAATGAACCATGCCTTCTCTGTGACTGATTTGGGATTGTTAAGCCAATTTTTGGGGCTTGAAAATTCTCAATAAGATCTTGGAATCAAGGTACATCAGTCCAAGTATGCTTCAGATATGCTGAAGAAGTTCAGAATTAAGTATTTCAATCCAACCAATACTCCTTTCCTTTCAAAAGTTAAGCTTGAAGAAGCACAATCATCTCCATTGGAAAACAACACCCTGTATAGACAATTGGTTGTTTGTCTTCTTTATTTGACTCATAATTGACCTGATTTATCTTATGCAGTGAGTGCGGCTTACAAACACATGGAGTAGCCTCTTGAAATACATTGGATGGAAGCAAAGAGAATCCTAAACTTTGTACAAGGAACAAAAACTAATGGGAGTCACTATGTTGCACAATCTATCCTAGAGTTATTTGGTTTTACTGACTCTAATTGGGAAGGTGACAACGCTGATAGAAACTCAACTTCTAGATATGTGTTTATGCTTGCATATGAACCAATCAGCTGGTCAAGTAAGAAGAAAAGTGAAATTGCACTTACAGAGGATGTTTGAATGCAGTTACTCAATGTTTGTGGTTGCAAGGAATACTTGGATTGTTTGGGATCAAGTCAGAGACTTCTATAGTCATATATTGTGACAACCAGAGTACCATTCGAATCTCAACTAATCCAATATTGAGCCAGTGAAACAAACACATCGAGATCCATATTCACTACATGTTGGGCTAGGGAAAGTGCACAAGGAAGAATCTGACGCGCAAGCACAAGATAGTCAAAATTGGCACGATGGAGAAAGGCAGGTAAAGGAAAAAGCGCAAGCGAAGAGCAGAGGAAGTTGCAACGAGGATCGATGCAACAAGGAAAGTCAAATCTGAGTCGATGGAACATTGGTAGGTAGAAGAGTTAAGGCTGAAAATAGGCAAGTCAAGGAAGATTGCATAAGAATGAATTGGCGGAAGACTAAAGGATAGTTTTGCAGCTAGTTATGACCTAAACAGGAAGGCTAAAAGACATTTGCATAGCTATTTATGACTATGGTTAATGTAATGCAGGACCTTTGCGACTAGGTATGGGCTGTCATCAATGTAATAGAATATATTTTGTAGCTACTTATGAATGTAATAATTGAGTTGTACTCAGTCAACCCTACATAGTCTTGTAAATGCTATAAATAGGAGGAACCCGCTCTGTATAAGGGTTAGCTTCAAGAGATAGGTTCAGTTAGTTAGTATTGGTTGCTACTAAGTTCATATCAGAGAGGAGTTCGATAGTAGTAGGTTGTTGAGCAACAGATCTGCAGTTGAGTGCGTAGACTGTTTTGTATGATTAAATCTGCAGCTGAGTGCGCAGACAATAAAGTAGAAGAGTCGATCCAGGATGTGTGCATATCAGTAGGAGTAGATACAAGAATAAACCAGAGAGAATGAGAGAAAGAATATTCTGAGCCAAAAAACATATCTTAAGAACATTCTGTAAGTCACAGACTGCAAGGTGCTACCTATATTTCTCATGCCATATGAATATCACCTTGGTGGTTTTTCCCAGATGAGTTTCCACGTTATTTGTTGTGTTAATGAATGATCGAATGATGTGTTGAATGTTTAACTGTTAATGTTGAATTTTGCTTAACTCACATTATTTATGGTTATTGTTGAATGAATGTCACAATACTGATAAGCAATGAATGAATGGATATCTAAGCATTGTCGAGCATTGTGTATTAATTCATGTTTAAAAGTTGTTAAGTCATGATATAAGTCGCATCACATTCATTTGCTTTAAAGGAATCAGCTTCATTTCACTATTGCACCAGCTGTTAAGGTTGTTAAGGACTAAGTTGTGTCACACACCGACTATGGCACATCGTTGCGCCTTCATCAAGTAGTGAAAGACTCCAAACCTCCATCTCTATGGAGCACCTTGGCTGCACACGAAGGGACTGTTATCCCTCGCCAACTGCGGAAACATGGTTATGGAAGTTACACATTAATATATCTCAGGTGAGACTACGCTTTCCTCGTGGGTGTTTCCAACTGATCTTGCTCTATCGATCTGATGTCTTTGGGTGTTTTTTTGGTAGTGTATTGTTTTTGAACCTGGGTCGCGAGACTAAGGAAGAGTTAGGCCAAAAAATGGTTCCATTGCCGGGACATTGTCCTACTTGGCAGACGTTGTCATGGAAGTAGCCAAGAGAAGCCTTGAGGGTCTTACTACATAGCAGACGCAAGTGGCCGAAAAATTTGTCGAGCACCTCAATAAGCTCACAGTGGCCATCAATGAAATAAAAACCACTATTGAGGCTAAGACATATGGCATGGATCCCGAAGACATTTTAGCCACACCAATGTTTTTTCCAACCCTCAAGATGAAACTAAAGGCGCAAGCACTAGAATCACGTACTAAAGAGTATGATGATTTCATCAAGGCAATAGGGAAGCTAATGCTATATTTTTCAAAACTACCATTAGCCAATGTATACTCCATTCAGTATGCGTCCATGACTAAATGCGGTGGCTTATCAAGCCACAAAGAATACAAGGAAGGAGAAAGAGCGTAAGGTCCTCCTTAGGGAGAAGGACCAGGAGATCGAGGCACGTGAACAAAGCAGGCTTTCACTTGATGAATCCATCAAAAGTGCAGTCGTAGACTTTCCCCTGGAAGAGGGACAAGAAGATGAGGATGCCACTGCAAAGGTTGGCCAGCTCTCAAGGATTGTTGTAGAGCTCAAGAAGAAGGTAGAGGATATTCAAGCGTAGCAGTAGCCAAGAATGGCTCCTGAGGTGTTAGAAGAGCACAGATCAACAACATCTCAGGCTATTGGTAGGATAAAATAAGGAGATTAACTTTGCACTGAGGTAGTTCTGTTGAGGCCTGGAAATTCGCAGGTGGCAACAGTAAGGGATTCTCCCCAATCAACGTTCCCAACTAGCCCGTTGAATTTTTGGAAATAAGGAATCCGTCCGGTTTGCGGTCCGACTACCGTAGGTCAAGAAACGAAAACTGAAGCTTTATCGGTCGCGGCCCGGCCCACCGAGTTTTTGTATTTTGAATTAAAGAAATGATATGCAAGTGCCTAACTAAATGCAGGGGGTCAAGATGCAGGGAGCGGTCACAACGTGATGCGCAGGTTCTTACCTCTCGTCTTGTGCTCGCAAGCAACCAAACCAGATACAAAAAGAAATAAACTAACTATCTAAACTATCCCTAAGGAGCAAGGTTATCATTTCGGATGAGCAATACATTTTCACATACATTAAGAGGAATCACAGATAGCTGATACTTCTTCTAAAGCACATGAACACTTACAGATATTTAAATAACCGGATAGCCTATCATTTTATGACAACATTTATTGCTCACAGTGAAAAATATCCCAAAACTACTGAAGAACATTTAACCATAACATAGGTTCAGAACATTAAATACTCTTACAGTAAATGAAAACACAGCTGAAAACGAAATAGTTCCTCTTCAACATTATTCATTGAGTTGCGCTGATACATTCCACTTTTCACTCTCTCCGATAGAAAAATTTGCAGTTTCCTTTGCAAAACGAAGTAGTTCCTCTTACAAGCAAACATTTACAAAATTCTTCCAGGGGAAAAAGCCCATTCTCATTCCTACTTCTAAATATTTAAACTAGAACTGTTGCCCCTTGGGCTGCCTTCCAGCGTGTGACTTTTCAGTTTCTTCAACGCTTCATATTCCGATCTTTTGTCAGCATGTGATCATTAAACACTTGGTAACTGATCCGTCTCTGGGAACACGCCTTTACAGCTTCAGACTTCGTCCCCCATTCACCTCATTTCAGTCATACCTCCACCAAACGGGTTAGTCTTTCTTCTCGTCGTGGCAGATTGACCGGTCGCCTGGAAACTGCCTGCATTCAATTTAAGAGCATGATTTGAACAACAACTATTATCAATTAACCATCATTCCATAAGGAAATGGCCGAGTGAACCACATTCGGGCCTGGAAATATTCTATGGTTGCCGACGGGAAAAACAAGTCAGCAGTCAGAAAGAAGCGAGTTCGGGAGCCCAGAGGGACAGCCAGCCGCAACGTCGGGTGGGACTCAAGTCGCAGCCAAGCGAACACGGGTGGGATAGGCCACAAATCGGACGTCGGATGGTTTTAGTTTCGGACATCAGAAGACTCTAGGAGCCGCAACGGCGGAGGAGGAGAGTTAGAGGATACACGAAGCGGATGGGAAAACTCAGTCGGACGTCGGACGACACTCAGATCGGGAGCTGACTATCTCCTCCCGGCCGCAACGGCGGGTGAGCAGAAGCTACGGACAAGCGATTTATAGTTAACATAAATCGGGCGCTGGACGACTTAGGAAATCGGACGCTGGAACGATCTGGGAGCCGCAACGGCGGCAGAAGATAAACTCACAGCTTCCAATCTGAAACTAAAAGGGAGACGATTACAAAAAAACCAAGTATTCAAACAGTTTTAATTATCAGGCACATCTAGGTTCGTTCTTTCCATGAAGAGGCAACTTTGAAGAGCAAAGATCTCCCCTTTTTCGACCAGCAGACCAGGCATCCATGACTCAAACCAAAACTGAACGAGGAAAACATAAATCGACTGACATTCATCTTCGAAGTAAAACAAAAAACAAATATGCCTGAGAGGCTCAAGCCTTTAACGATAAAACCAAGTAAAATGATGAGGAGGGGCCCAGAGTTTAATTAAAAATAAATTCAGGGAGAACGGTTGCGGCAGCAACAACTGGCGATTTCCTAGTGAACCTAGATCTCTGGGTGACTTTTCTTTGAGTGGCAGACTGTTTCACAACCAAAACGCACTAAATGAAATCTTCCAGCTATCCGGATTGCTCAAATGACCGGAGTGTGTACCTTGATCATTGATGCTAGTCCAATTCGGGGAAAGTGGACACCAAAACCTTCAAGTCCAGATAACTCTGTTGGGGCCAGAGAATGAGTTTCATTTTTTTTTACCTCTGTCTTCAGGTAGCTAACAGCATGGACACCACAGGATTGTAGCAGATACTAAACAGCAGTATTCGTTTGTTCCTCATTCCCGTGCCATTTTAACACTTTGGTGTTTTGGACTTTTGTCCCTTTCATTTTAGTCTTTCTGTGCGCCTTTCTTACTGAATTTTAATTCAGGATCCTCTATCCCATAGTGTCCTTTTGTGTGAGTGGTATATTTTAAGATTCAGCTCACGGACGGAGAGGATCTTTTGGCTTTAAGTATTTACGATTTAGCATCTGTTTTGATTTATGATGCTTTATAGAAGTCTCGACTCTTATCTGCCTTTCGGCCTTCGTTTCTTGACATGGGATCATTTATATCTAATACGTTGTTCACCCTGCTTCTTCCCATGGGTCCTTTACTGTCACCCCTTAGAACATTTTAAATGTGATGTGGATGGAGCCCTGACATAGTACTCCAGACTGTTCAAATCCGGTTTAATTCGAAGGGGTTAAGCTGGACTTCAATGCACACAACATTTTATTCGAGAAAACTGCTAGGCTGGAAGAAATCTTTTAGCAATGCACAGGCTGGCACTCAACGTATTTGTTATTCCCAAAAGACCTTAATATCCTCCAGACAACCACAAGTTCGTTCCCTTTGTTGAAATCAAAACTTAAAATTAAATCAAACGAAAGCATGACTTGACAACAATCACATAGCTTATTTATATACAAGGCAAAAAATATCAAAGAAAATCAAGAAAAGTAGGGCTTGAGAACCAAACCATTAACTGGCAAGTTCTCCTCCCATCCCTGTAAATCTTGTAGCTTATAAGTAGCAGAGCCAAGTTTGGCTACAATCTGAAAAGGGCCTACCCATAACTGCTAGAATTTGGTATGCTTTCCTTTTTCATCATGGGGGTGGTCCCACTTGAGGACTAAGTCTCCTACTTCAAAGTCCTTTTTCCCAGCTTTATGCTTGTCAAACCATCTTTTGACTACCTCCTGCTGTTGTTTAAAACGTTCTCTAGCCTTGGATCTGGCTTCTTCTGCTTTTAGGAGATTATATATTCTTATTTGCAAAACCTCATCATCTGACCCCCTAGACTCTTGAGCTAGTATGGAAGATGGTAGCAGAATGTTGGGAGGCAGGATGGCTTCCTTTTCGTACACAAGGGTATAGGGTGACACTCCTACTGCAGACTTGGGGGTGACTCTGTCAGCCCACAGGGCGTTGGGTAAGGATGAGTGCCAACTTCGTTGGTTTTCTATGACAGTCTTCTTCAGGATTCTAATAAGGTTTTTATTGGAGGATTCGGCCAGGACATTCCCTTGCGGATAGTAGTTAGCAGAATAATGTAATTTTATCCCTTTCTCATGAGCAAATGCAGTCAATTTAATTGATGAAAAGTATTTAGCATTATCAAAAACTACTGAAATTGGAACTCCAAACCTGGTCATGATATGATCTTGTAGGAAACTGATGACTTCGTTTTTGTTTATCTTGCGCAATGGGATGGCTTCAACCCAATGAGTGAAATAATCAGTCGCAGTAAGAATGTACTTGTGCAGCAAGGAAGAATTCGGTTTTATTTCTCTAATAATGTCCAGCCCCCATTGTTCAAATGGTTCGGTAATCATAACAGGCTTTAGGGGTGCTGCTGACTTGGGCTGTCTTCCGCCACACCTTTGACAAATGTCACATTTCCTGACATGTGCGTGTGCATCCTTGAAGAGTGTAGGCCAATAGTATCCGGCTCTAAGGATTTTGTGGGCCGTAGTGTCACCTGAATAATGTCCCCCAGCCGGACCGTCATGTAATTCTTCCATTACTTTCTCAGCATCTGCTTTCTCCAAGCATCTCAGGAGGAATCCATCGTAGTTTTTCTTGAATAACACGCCTTCCACAATTTGGTAGGAAGCTGATTTCAGACGCAGTGCTCTCCTTTGTTTGGAATTCCAATGCTCTGGCAATAGCCCGCAGCGCTCTTCCCATGCTTGTTCTTCGTTGTTCCTTCTTCCAGTCATTAATTTGCATAGCCCTTGACCTTTCACTATAGTGGCTGGCTTGAAATCAAGGTCATATTCTTGAAGGGTTGTTACCCAGTTGCCTCTTCTTTCTCCCAACTCTTTCTGAATGAGAAGAGATCTTACTGCTGGGTAAGGGACTATTACCTTGGTCCGATTTTTTAATATGTAAGGCCTGAAAAGCTTTACTACCTTAAATACTATGTAAGCCTGCTTATCAATGGATGGGTAGTTTAATTCAGCCCCTTGAAGCCCAGTGCTCATGAAAGAGATTGGGAATTCATCACCCCCGTCCTCCTTTTGTGTAAGCACGGCTGCCAATGAATCATCGGATGCAAATGTGTACATAATGAAGTCTTTATCAAAGTCTGGACTTTTCAGGGAGGGCGCATGGGCAACATCAGTCTTGATTTTGTTGAATGCAGTCTTTTCAGTTTCAGTCCACTTAAACTGTGCATTTTTCTTGACCATCTGCTGCAGTGGCTTAACAGTCTGAGCAAAATCAGGCACAAACCTTTGTACCAAATTTATTGTCCCCATGAAATATTGCATTCCTTTTTTATTATGGGGCATAGGGATTTGTTCAATGGCCTTGATTCTTTCTGGGTCTATGGATATACTTCTCTTTGACACTATATGCCCCAGTAATTTGCCTTCTGTGACCGCAAATACGCATTTCTTAGGATTTAGGGAAATGCCATACTTCCGACAGAGCTCGAAAATTTGCTTTAGGTGGAACGCGTGCTCCCCTCTTTTCTTCGAAAATATTGTGATATCATCAAGGTAGACCACCACACTTCGTCCAATCAGTCCACGAAAAGCTATGTCCATAGCTCTCTGAAAAGTCACGCCAGCATTAATCAGTCCAAAAGGCATTCTTCTATATGCGAAAGTTCCCCATTTAGTTCTGAATGTTGTCTTTAATATATATTCCTCGGCCACTAACACTTGGTTGTAGCCAGAGAATCCGTCTAACAATGAAAATAATTCAGAACCAGAAACCATCTGTAGCAATTGCTCCATGGGAGGCACCGGATAGTTGTCTTTGTCTGAGGCGCAGTTTAAGTTTCTGAAGTCCACGCACAGTCTGATTTCTCCAGACTTTTTCCTGACCGGCACCAAATTTGACACCCACTCTGAATGCCGGACTTTAAAAATAATCCTAGCGTCCAGCAATTTTTTCACCTCGCTTTGAATTAGTGGCTCCAACTTGGGGTGCAACTTCCTCAACGGTTACTGATATGGATTGACACCTGTTTTAATAGGGATGATATGCTTGATAATGCTGGTGTCGTAGGTCTTCAAATCTGCGTAAGTCCAGGCAAAGACATATTTGTACTGCTTGAACAGACTGACAAACCTATCCCTTTCGGCAGGTGAACAGCATCTGCCGAGGTTCACAAACTTAGGATCCATCTCAGTCTCCAAATTTATCAGTTCGAACTGCAGGGTTGAGCTGTGCGTCTTTACATTAGCGAGTCTTTGGAATTTTTCATTCAAGTCAAACATCTTCTCTAATGTTCTGACTCCTTTAGGGACGAAATTGTCAAATTTCATCTCGGCTTGGTGCTTTTCATCATCGATGATCGCTCCTTTGAATACCTCCTCGTTTGTCAAACATTCTATGATTTGCTGGTCATCATCGAACACCCTCAGATTGGTGATCATATCTGGTACGGAGGGCCTGAAAAGTAATTCAATAGAACATCTGTAATTAGTGGGTACCAGCCTGGCAGCTGATGTGGTCAAAATATCAGCAGCCGCGTTTTTCATTCTTGGGATTGAAACAATATTGAATGCATGAAAACGTTTAAGCAACTCCCATACCTCGCTTTGGTAAGCTTTCAAATGGGGGGAAACACAATGTATTTGATTTCTTATCTGCTTTACAACTATTTCTGAGTCCCCAAAAACTTTTAAACTACTAACCTTTATCTCAATCGCTTTTTTGAGTCCCTGCAGCAGTGCTTCATACTCAGTCGTATTGTTAGTACACTCAAACTCTAATCTACAGGACAGGAAGTGTTTGTTTTTTTGTGGATCAATGAGGACGCAGCCGGCCCCTGACCCTTCTAAAGTTTTAGATCCGTCAAAAAATAAAGTCCAAAAAACATTATCTACTAAAAAAGAATCTACTTCTACTGCTAAATCTACTACTTTACAATCAAACTCATCAGCCTGTGAGAATCGAAGGAGATCAGGCTGGGTGTTAGATGTGTTACTGGCCTCCTCCGCTTGATAGTTCCCTGGTTCAAGTTCAAGAAAGTAGTTTCCTAACACAGGTTCGACTGGTATATTCTTCTCATCCAGTTGGGTAACATTGTACTTCATGTAAGGCTCTCTCAAAACCTTAATCTGATTGGGGCTTCCTTTGTATGGCAACCACAGGTGTGACCAATCTGAGGTGAAGTATCCATTCAATTTAGCTGACCAATATCTGCTCAGGACCAGGCCATAAGCGTCTGGTATATCAGCCACCACGATGTTGATAACTTGGCATACTTTGTCATTTGATGACAGACGAATTAGAACGTCCTCCATTTCACCGATTACCTTAACGTCGGTCCTATCCAATTGTACCACCCTCCATGTGGTTGGCTTAAACTTCCCATTGATTTTCTTACATACTGATACAGGCATAACATTAATTGACTCCCCCGAGTCTACTAGACAATTGTGAACGTTATGATTAAAAATTTCAAATGTCAGGAGGAAAGGTGGCTATTTAATTTTAGACTTACCTCCAGTGCTAGCTTCTCCGATTTCCTCTTCGTCCAGAGGCTGATTGACAGCAGGTTGCTCCCCTTCTGATGTTTCTAGTGCTTTCAACAACTTCTCCTTTTGCTGAGGTACTTTGCACATTTCAAACAGCAGGACGTTTGCCTTTATCTTTTTTAAGTCTTCAACAACGTCATATTCAAACTGTTGTTTAATGGACAAAGATTTATCAGCACTCCCCTTCTCTTCGTTTGGCTCGGGAAATATTATGCTCTGCTCAGGATTCTGACTGGTAATAGTGAATTCCGGAATCTTATCAGTCAAGGATTTATCTTGAAATTTCTTCTTGACGTTTCTTTGCAGCCTTCTGATCTTTGGGAGTAAGATACTGTTATCACTAATCGTCCCTTGACTTCTAGTTGTCACGTTAGCTTCCCTGATATTTTTGTGTTTTTTAGTTATATCTTCTTCTGCATCGAGTAAGGAGACAGAACTCCAAAAATCCATAGTCTCTTCTTCCTGTTCCTTTGTAGAAGTAGAAGCAGTATTTTCTTTCTTTTCATCATCATCTTCTTCCGTTAGTCTCGAATCCAACATCTGATTCATGACTAACGTCATTGAATTTATCCATTATGGGCAACTCTTTTCAGAGTGAGGCTGCTGATGAAAGGTGCAGAAATTTTCCATCCCTATCTCTGTCAGGTTCACAGATGCAGTATTGTGAGGAGGAGGTTGGGACTGATTATTTTCCTCCCTTTTCTTATAATAAGGCCTGTAGAACTTCTGTGTTTCCTTCTCCTTTTCCAAGTCTATGACCTTATTAGACAGCTTTTGCATCATTTTGGCCATACTCTCATAGTCTGGTGCTTTCTCCTCTTTAGGCTTGGTGAACAGTAAAGTTTTCCTTCTCTCTCCTCTTTCCCCTGACTGTTCCGGATAGTCTTCGATACTTTCTCTTTCCGCTTCCACCACCTCTGCTTCTTCGTAGGTATCTATCAAAGTAGGCTTGGCCCTACCTTTAGCAAACATGGCCAAATCTGGACCCAAAGATGAAGTATAGTACTCAATTAGTACTTTGTCTGAAGGCTTTTCTGTTTCAGAAAAGTTCTTAAGATATGCAGCAAACCTTTGTGTGAAACTGTGCACTTTCTCCTTTTTCTCTTTCTTTAGTGCACATAATCCTTTCATAAGGGCTGCGTGAGTCTTTTGAACTGCATACTTACTGCTGAAAATTCTCTCGAAAGTATCCCAATCCGGGATAGAATTAGCAAGCAACCCAAAGTACCAAGATGCAGTAGCTCCTTTGAGGGTATGCGGGAATAGTCTACACACCACATCTTCGTGTTCTCCAGCCCTCAGACCTTCTATTGCCAAGTAGAAACTTTGTAGATGATCATCCACTAGGATCTTCTCATTGGGGTCAAATTTAGGTAGTAACTTCTCAAAGGCTTGAGGTAGGTCATGCAAAGGGGGAGTCAGGTTTAGGGGTGACCTGGCTTTCCACGCAGGCGGTGGGTTAGGTGGATTAGGAGGGGGTTGGTTGGCGTTAACACCGGCCATGAGTTGAGGTGGAGAGTGTGGAGGAGAACCAACAGGAGTGTGAACATGAGAAATGTAAGGGGTTTCTGGGCCTTCTTGATTCAAAGGTAGCTCAACTTCTTGCAAAGCAGTCTCTACAAGTTCTTCCCAGTCTCCAACCAACACTGAATGTTCCACTATAGGACGGTCTTTCTTCTTGTACTCCCTTCTAGGTAATTCGTGGATGATTGGAAACCCTCCAATCTTCTTCACATAAGCATGGGTATGTCTTCTCAGATCGTTAACAATTTCGTTGCAAACAGGATATAGATGTTCTCTGTTTTCTTCTTCCGGAATTGGATTACGTGGTCCACTACTTTCAGAACTGTAACCAGCGAAATAATCTTGGTAAAACGGGTTTCCTCGGCTAGCCATGCACTGGCGGCCCTCCTTCTAGCGCCAAAACTATTGCCGCCTACGAATTTCCAGGCCTCAACAAGTTCAAGCAGTTTCCTCCATGTGGGAATTGCTTTTGGAAGATGAGACCATGGAAAATATCAATGAAGACGTGTGACAGGTTGATGAGAAAATCACTGCGGTAAAGGTAGACATGAAGAAGATGTCCCTTAAAGAGAAGGTTGCAAAGATAGTTGAGCTGAAGCAGCTACAACAAGAGGCAAAGACTGTGCACGACAAGGAGAATAGATGGAATGACGGAGTAATGACACATCAATCAGAGGCCGAAAGGGTTATAGGGCTTATTTAGCATGTAGAGCAAAAGCTTCAATTTATTTCTCAGTCATTGGACGAAGGACTGTTGGAACATATTAGTTCTGACCATGTGGAACATTTGGCCAAGTAGGATGAGGAAGTAACGGACGAAGTTTTCAGGGTGCAACAAATTTTGAAGGAATTTCATAACAAGATTTCTCTTATGGTGCAACCTACGCCAGAGACTTAAGATTTTGCGGACACTTCAAATTTTGATAAATTTTGCTTAGTGGCTCGGGACCAGCCACATGTGAGTGTTGGGGGCTTGTTGGGCTAGGGAAAGTGCACAAGGAAGAATATGACACGCAAGCACAAGATAGGAAAAACACGCGCAACGGAGAAAGGTGGGTAAAGGAAGAAGCGCAAGCAACGAGCGGAGGAGGTTGCGATGAGGAAAGGCATATCTGAGTCAGTGGAACATTGGTAGGTAGAAGAGTTAAGGATGAACATAGGAAAGTCAAGGAAGACTATATAAGAAAGAATCGGCAGAAGACTAAAGGACAGCTTTGCGGCTAGTTATGACCTATACAGGCAAGTTGAAAGACATTTATGCGGCTAGTTATGACCTCGGTTAATGTAATGCAAGCCTTTTGCAGCTAGGTATGGGCCGCCATCAATATAATAGAAGATATTTTGTAGCTACTTCTGAATGTAATAACTGATTTGTACTTAGTTGACCCTGCACGGTCTTGTAAATGCTATAAATAGGAGGAACCCGCTCTGTATAAGGGTTAGCTTCAAGAGATAGGTTCAGTCAGTCAGTATTGGTTGCTACTAAGTTCATATCAGAGAGGAGTCTGATAGTAGTAGGATGTTGAGCCACGGATCTGTAGCTGAGTGCGCAGACCATTTTGTAGGAGTAAATCTATAGCTGAGTGTGCAGACAGTAAAGTAGAAGAGTCAATCCAAGCTATGTATGGATCAGTAGGAGTAGATAGAAGAATAAACCTGGGAGGATGAGAGAAAGAAGAGTCTGAATATAGTTAGAACCTTGCAGGAGTAGAT